>AWOL01S0001650.1:3780-35639 GCA_000715115.1 Nicotiana otophora
ATAATCATCAAAATACGGGTCTCAGCCCATTTTTATATTTTTCGTAAACACGGGTCTCAGTCCATTTTTATATTTCCACGGCACCTTGTGCCCATAATTAAATCATCATATTTTCCCGGCACCTCGTGCCATCATTTCATATCACAATTGCACGGACAATTCACGTGCCAAATATCATTATCATTTCATCACAGCACCTCGTGCCCACATTTCATATCTCAACTACACGGACAATTCACGTGCCAAATATCCTCATTATTTACTCACGGCACCTCGTGCCCAAAATTCATTTTATACTCTGCCTAGCCATAGCCACATGCTCTCAATTTCAACATAAATCAGATTATTATCAATTTACCAACAACAAGACAAATTGCACAAGGTATAAAAATAAACACAAGAAAATTACAAAATCATATGAAAATCATCAACACCACAACCCCACATCATCACTTATCGTCCCTGACAATAGCCACCCTTATCGCTCTTATTGTCACCCTTATCGCTCCGCCCAGACAATATCAATAGCATGGACAATTCAAGTGCCAATATCCCCATTTCATATCACATTTCACGGCACCTCGTGCCCACATTTCATTTTATAAACCGCCTGGCAATAGCCACAGGCTCCCAATTTCAACATAAATCAGAATATTATCAATTTACTAACAACAAGACAAGTTGCACAAGGTATAAAAATAAACACAAGAAAATCACAACATCACATGAAAATTGTCAACACCACAACCCCCACATCATCACATATCGTCCCTGACAATAGCCACCCTTATCGCTCCTATTTCCACCCTTATCGCTCCGCCCAGACAATAGCGATAGCCACCCTTATCGCTCCTATTGCCACCTTTATCGCTCTGCCCAGACAATATCAATAGCCAACAAATACAACAGTGAAATGCCACCCTTATAACCACATAATATCAACGGTGAAATTCCACCCTTATCTCCCCAAAATAACAACTCACACAACACAACCATTTACACGGAAAATTATCACAACAACATAACAAAAATCAATTCATATCACAATTTGCCCAATGGCGACAACCAAATTTCAAAGCTACAACCAAGTCAATTAATTTCACAGCAAATAGCGAAATGCTCCACACAATGTGTACAACACCAAAAATCAATCAATAGAGATAGAAATTACTAAACATAAAGCAAAGTCTTCATAAAAGATCAAATTTTCAATAATTATATAAACACCTCTTCCTAAGCTCATTTAATTAATTATTTACAGAGGGGAAAATCCAAAATGAAATTAAATTCCAATAATTATCAAACCAATAAATTCACGAAATTTCATAAATAATCAAATAACAATCACATCACATTGTCATATAACAATAGAGTCAACAACAAGGATTTAGGCACGACAAGTAGATGATTAAATATATGCCAACAATTATCCAATTAACTACACAATAAGCTCAACACTTTAACTCAATAAAATTTGCACATATAAATCAAGTAGTACTCGTCACCTCGCGTACATGATTTTCAATTACCCAAGTTTTACATAAGACTCAATGCCTAAGGGGAGTTTCCCCCACTCGAGGTTAAACAAGACACTTACCTCTTTGAAGTTATGCCGAGATTCCAAAATCGCCTTCTTGCTTGAATTGACCTCGTGACAGCTCAAATCTATCCAAATTAATTGTATAACTTTATTAAAATTCATCAGAAACAATTCCGGATAATAATACATCGACTTAAAAATTTATTCCAAAAAGTCAACAAAAGTCAATGCGGGACTCGCCTCTCGGAACCTGACATAATTTTCATGAAATCCGAACACCCATTCCGATACGAGATCAACCATACCAATTTTATCGAATTCCAATAACAACTCGACTTCCAAATATTAAATTTTCATTTTTGGAAGATTTTACAAAAATCTTGATTTTTCCTCCATTAAATCTGAATTAAATGATGGATTCAAAGACATAATCATGGAAATTAATCAAAACTGGATAAGAATCACTTGCCCCAAACACCCACACAAGAATCTCTCCAAAAATCGCCTTCTACTGAGGTCCAAATTAGATTTTGAGTTATGAACTCAAACCCCCGTTTTAAGGACTTTTAATTCTGCCCAGACAGGCCTTCTTCGCATTCGCGACCATTGCTTCGCGTTCGCGAAGGCCAAAAACTCGCTGCCTCAATTTCTTCTTATACGTTACCAGCGTTGCGTTCGCAAAGGCCTGCCATGAATATCATCGCGTTCGCGTTTAAGCTCTCGCGTTCGCGATGCACTTATGTCCTACTGCTTCGCGTTCGCGAAGGCTGATGACTCCAGGCACAGTCCTCTCCTTCCTTCTACGCGTTCACGACTGGCCCCTCGCGTTCGCGTAGGTTCTTCGGGAATACCTTCGTGTTCGAAAAGGCTAAATCCCAGCAGCTTCAAAACTCCTCTTCGCGTGACTCTTTTTGCGTTCGCAAAGAAGGAAGTCAGATACCAGATACAGCAGTTCCGAAACAACCCGAAAGGATCCGAAACCACCCTGAAACACACCCGAGGCCCCCGGGACCTCAACCAAATACACCAACAAGTCCTAAAACATCATACAAACTTAGTCGAATTTTTAAATCACCTCAAACAACATCAAAACGATGAATCGCACCCCAAATCAAAATCTATAAACTTTGAACTTTCAAATTCTATAACTTGTGCCGAAATACATCAAATCAATCCGGAATGACTTCACATTTTGCAGGCAAGTCCCAAATAACATAACGGAGCTGTTCCAACTCTCGGAATCGCATTCCGACCCCGATATCTAAAAGTCAATCCTCCGGTTAAACTTCCCAAAAATTCGACTTTCGCCATTTCAAGCCTAAATTGGCTACAGACCTCAGATTCACAGTCTGGACACGCTCCTAAGTCCAAAATCACCCAACGGATCTAACAAAACCGACAGAACTCAATTCCGAAGTCGTCTTCACACAGTTCCGACTACGGTAAAAATCCTAAGGCTTAAGCTTTCATCTCAGGGACTAAGTATCCCAAATCTCTCTGAATTATCCGTAAATCAAACTCGACCACACACGCAGGTCATAATATATATTGTGAGGCTTCTCGAGACCTTAAGTCACTAAACGGGGCGTAAATTCTTAAAACGACAAGTCGGGTCGTTATATTCTCCACCTCTTAAACAAATATTCCTCCTCGAACGTTCTAAGAATTATTCTGAGGTTACCGAATTGATAATTTTACTTTTACACATAAACTCATGGTTGATTCCACGTTACCGCATTTGAGATAAGCCCGACAACATCATCTCACTTGAGATTATTTCTTTTATCCATATTTGTAAACTTTAAGGCCATTTTCTTACGCTCCAATATTTTCAAAAGGCCTAATTTCTCACAACAACGCACAGTATTAGTCTCAACTGGCTATAGCAACTAGTGCCTATGCACACATCAATTTTCTCCATAGTGTTGAAGTAATTCAAAATCTTCTTTGGGGTGCTGCATTATTCCTCGCTTAGGATCATTCGCCCTCAAACACATAACATAATTTGTCTCTTCTTTTGCAATTCTCAATCCTTCAGATATTACTAACTCCCAATTTTTTCAGAAATTTCGGCAGAGTCTCCCCTGTAATTGGGCCTATCTACCTGCCAGAGTAACACCCAAACAACTCCTAACAACATATCCACAACCCAACAAAATACCACAGGGTATATATCAATAACATTAATCTCAGCATTGCCTGATCATAATGATATCAGGACATGAAGCACATCATATGTATGTTCATCACCACATCTCTGGTCTTAAAAATTGTTTATAATTATTTCCAACATCATCAATTAATCTCATATTAATCATCACCTCGTTTCGAATTTTCACAACACTGACAACAGAATATGAGGCATGAAGACCTCATGATTTCTTACTCGGATTAATGAGTCACATTTAACGCCACCTGGGCACTCACCTCATAAGATAAAACTCAATATTTACAACACCAAAATGGCTGAATATGCACAGAAAAATATACAAGAATTATCAAATAAGCCTAACAGGCATGGCTCCCTATTAATATTATTGTACAAATTAATTTCACAAAGGGATAATTTTAAACTCATAAATATTTCACCACAAGGACCTCGTCCTTATATAACTTCCACCATGACTTGTAGTCCGGTTCAAATATTTCACATCATATAAAAATGCGAGGATCTCGTCCTCAACTCTGAATCACAAGTATTTTGCACATTATGCCAACTGAAACTTCAATTTCCTCTCTTTCTTCTTTTCAATAAATTTCGTAGACAGTTTTCACAACACATAATGAACCCTCATACCGGTAGGGCATATAATTCATAAAAATTGGAATCAATTATTCTGAAATACATTAAACCCACTGTAATGAATAATAAAAATTAATTTTGGACTTATAGCCCTCAATGGTGTAAAGAAATAAATGACATGCACGGGCTCACACCCCCAAATCTCCCAACAGGGATAAACATATAAGTAGGTCACAAATTTACGAAGCTCACCCATAAGTGGAGCATAATAGGAGGACTCATCTCAATATTTAGAACCGAATCAAATTAAGGGAAATACCCTTTTATAATAAAAATCAGGATCGTACCTGTAACAACACCATCTGGTGTATTGGACATAGACAAATCACTGTGATTAAATCAACGTGTCGGGCCTCCACCTCTTAGGCGCCCACTACCCGCCTGTCCTCCACCTCTAACTAACCGTGCACGTGGAGTATCATCTGGAATAAAGCTTGTAGCTGGAGTGTTCTGATGAAACCCACCCCTCCCAAGTCTAGGACAATCTCTCATGATATGCCTAGTATCACCACACTCATAACAACCCCTCTGAGGTCGCGACTGCTCGTACTGAGTCTGTTTCGGATAACTGGAATAATTACTGTAAGAATCTCGTGTCGGTGGTGAACTATAAACTGGAGCACTCCGAGTAATATGATGTGCGGACTGAGCTGACCGACTGCTCGAGTCTCCGCTATAATGGGTTCTAGCTTAAGAGTAAAATCCACTGAACCCTCCAGATCTTTGAGACCTTTTGGCCTCCTTAGACTCCCTTTCCTCACCTAAAACGCCCTCAATCTTTCTTGCAATTTTCACTACTTGTTGAAATGGAGTATCAGTTTGCAACTCTCGGGCCATACATATTTTAATATCATAATCGAGCCCCTCATAAATCTGCGGACCCGTTCTCTGATTGTCGAAACTAAGATAGGTGCATGACGGGCTAACTCACTGAACCTGATAGCATATTCTGACACCGTCATAGTACCCTGAC
The DNA here is from genome assembly GCA_000715115.1 of Nicotiana otophora. Taxonomy (NCBI): domain Eukaryota; kingdom Viridiplantae; phylum Streptophyta; class Magnoliopsida; order Solanales; family Solanaceae; genus Nicotiana; species Nicotiana otophora. The sequence goes on from AWOL01S0001650.1 coordinate 9,097, forward strand.
GCAACTGTTCAAACTCTGTGCGCTACGCATCTCTGAAAGTCTGGGGAACAAACTCTTTCAAGAACATTTATGAAAATTGAGCGCAAGTGGGTGGTGTGGCATCAACTGGTCTACCTTCTTCATAGATTTGCCACCACCGATACGCCGCGCCTGACAGTTGAAATTTAGTAAAGGCAACTCCACTCACTTCTATAGTACCCATGATGCAGAGAATACGGTGATAATTTTCTAGAAATTCTTGGGCATCCTTTGTAGTTGTGCCACTGAAAATTGGTGGATCATATTTCTTAAACCTTTCAAGTCTCTTTTGTTTTTTTTCGGATGCCTCAGGCCTGACCTCAGGCCGAACCGGAATAACAGGTTGTACCGGTACTACACCTGGAATCTGACCAACGTGAACCTACTTCTCTGAAGTTATGATAGGAGTCTGAGCTACTTCCCCAATCTACAGAATGTTTGGTGCAACAGAGATCAATCCCGCCTGAGTTAGTGTACCAAACATACTCAGGAACTGTGCCAAAGTCTCCTGAAGTCCGGGGGTAACAACAGGTGCTTCTGGTACCTGTCCCCTAACTGGAGCTACTAGTGGCTCCTCAACTGTTGTTCTGACAGGTGCTCTAGTCGCAGCACGTGCCCTTTCTCGAGCTCTACCTCGGCCTCTATCTCGGCCCCAGCCTCTTGCAGCCCTAGCAGTATGAGCGGATGCCTGCTCAGCTAACCAGGTAGCACGTGTCCTCACCATCTGTGAGAGAATAGAGATGCAAAGGCTCAAATTCCAAATTCAACAAATTCCGCACGATATGAATGAAAGAAATGGAAATTTCCTAGCAGTTTTGTAGCCACTCGAAGATAAGTACAGACGTCTCTGTACTGTTCCGCAAGACTCTACTAGACTCGTTCGTGACTCGTAGAACCTATGAACCTAGAGATCTGATACCAACTTATCACGACCCAAAATCCCACCACAGGTGTCATGATGGCAGCTAGTCTCTAAGACTAGGTAAGCCGATTTCAATTATTTTTTGAAGCCATTTTTTTAATTAAATAAATAATCAAAACTGACAGCGGAACAAATATGAATATACAACCTCCCAAGACTGGTAGTACTGAGTTACGAACTCTAACCGAATACATAGAATGATCACGAGGATCGAATATACAATACTGTTTGATTACAAGTTAACAGTACAATGAAACGAAAAGACTCCAAGGGACTGCGACGACCAATGCAGCTATACCTTGAATCCATATAATCCCGCTTTAACTCTGCTCAAGTCCGTTATCTTCAATACCTAGCTCTGCACAAAAATGTGCAGAAGTGTAGAGTGAGCACACCACAACGGTGCCCAGTAAGTATCAAGACTAATCTCAATGGAGTAAAGACGAGGTACAATCAAGACACTCACTAGTCTAATAACCTGTGCAATATAATGTACAAAATAATAGGAAATAAATAATAATAAAGGTAGGATAAAACAACCAGTGATATGCACAACAGACAATAAGAATACCATTAATATCACACAACAATTAATAAACACAATTACACCCAATTAAATCAAGCCCTTCAAATAAATGTCTTTCACATAGTTCTTCCAGATAACTCCCTTCCAATATAATTTTCTCAAATAATTATTTTTCAAATATAATTCTTTCAATAAATCTTTTCAAATACAATTTCCTCAAATAAATATCTTTCAAATACAATTCTTTTATATAATACTTTCTAAGTAAAAATCCTTCCAAATAAATATTTTGAATATAATTCTTTCAATTTAAAAGTTACGATGTAACACCTCATTTCATAATCATCAAAATATGATCTCAGCCCATTTTCATATTTTTCATAAATACGGGTCTCAGCCAATTTCATATTTCCACGGCACCTCGTGCCCATAATTAAATCATCATATTTCCTCGGCACCTCGTTCCCTCATTTCATATCACAAATGCACGAACTATTCACGTGCCAAATATAATTATCATTTCATCACAGCACCTCGTGCCCACATTTTATATCAAAACTGCACGAACAATTCACGTGCAAATATCCCCATTTCATATCACAATTCACGACACCTCGTGCCCACATTTCATTTTATAAAATGCCTGGCAATAGCCACAGGCTCCCAATTTCAACATAAATCAGATTATTATCAATTTACTAACAACAAGACAAGTTGCACAAGGTATAAAAATAAACACAAGAAAATCACAACATCACATGAAAATTGTCAAGACCACAACCCCACATCATCACATATCGTCTCTGCCAATAGTCACCCTTATCGCTCCTATTGCCACCCTTATCGCTCCTATAGCCACCCTTATCGCTCTGCCTAGACAATATCAATAGCCACCCTTATCCCTCCTATTGCCACCCTTATCGCTCCTATAGCCACCCTTATCGCTCTGCCTAGACAATATCAATAGCCACCCTTATCCCTCCTATTGCCACCCTTATCAGCCCTATAGCCACCCTTATCGCTCCGCCCAGACAATATCAATAGCCAACAAACAAAACAGTGAAATGCCACCCTTATAACCACATAATATCAACGGTGAAATGCCACCCTTATCTCCCCAAAATAACAACTCACACAACACAACAATTTACACAGGAAATTATCAATACAACATAAAGAAAATCAATTCATATCGTAGTTTGCCCAATGGCCACAACCAAATTTCAAAGCTACAACCAAGTCAATTAATTTCACAGCAAATATCCAAATGCTCCACACAATGTGTACAACACCCAAAATCAATCAATAGAGATAGAAATTATTCAACATAAAGAAAAGTCTTCATAAAAGATCAAATTTTCAATAATTATATAAACACCTCTTCCTAAGCTCATTTAATTAATTATTTGCAGAGGGGAAAATCCAAAATAAAATTAAATTCCAATAATTATCAAACCAGCAAATTCATGAAATTTCATAAATAATCAAATAACAATCACATCACATTGTCATATAGCAACAGAGTCAACAACAAGGAATTAGGCACGACAAGTAGATGATTAAATATATGCCAACAATTATCCAATTTACTACACAATATACTCAAGACTTTAACTCAATAAAATTTGCACATATAAACCAAGTACGTACTCGTCACCTCACGTACATGGTTTTCCATTTCCCAAGTTGCACATAAGACTCAATGCCTAAGGGGAGTTTCCCCCACTCGAGGTTAAGCAAGACACTTACCTCTTTGAAGTTTTGCCGATATTCCAAAATCGCCTTCTTGCTTGAATTGACCTCCTGACTGCTCAAATCTATCCAAATTAATTGTATAACTTCATTAAAATTCATCAGAAACAATTCCGGATAATAATACGTCGACTAAAAAATTTATTCCAAAAAGTCAACAAAAGTCAACGCGGGACTCGCCTCTCGGAACCTGACATAATTTTTATGAAATCCGAACACCCATTCCGATACGAGTTCAACCATACCAATATTATCGAATTCCAATAACGACTCGACTTTCAAATCATAAATTTTTGTTTTTGGAAGATTTTACAAAAATCTTGATTTTTCCTCTATTAAATCGGAATTAAATAATGGATTCAAAGACATAATCATAGAAATTAATCAAAACTGGATAAGAGTCACTTACCCTAAACACCCATGCAAGAATCTCTCCAAAAATCGCCTTCTACCGAGCTCCAAATTAGATTTTGAGTTATGAACTCAAACCCCCGTTTTTGGAACTTTTAATTCTGCCTAGATAGGCCTTCTTCGCGTTCGTGGCCATTGCTTCGCGTTCGCGAAGGCCAAAAACCCGCCGCCTCAATTTCTTCTTCGCGTTCGCGAAGGCCTGTTATGCATATTATCACGTTCGTGTTCAAGCTCTCGCATCCACGGTGCACTCAGGTCCTACTGCTTCGCGTTCGCGAAGGCTGATGACTCCAGGCACAGTCCCCTCCTTCCTTCTACGCGTTCGCGACTGGCCCCTCGCGTTCGTATAGGTTCTTCAGGCATACCTTCGCGTTTGCGAGACCTCCTTCGTGTTTGCGAAGGCTAAATCCTAGCAGCCTCAAAACTCTTCTTCGCGTTCGCGTGACTCTCTTCGCGTTCGCGAAGAAGGAAGTCAGATACCAGATACAGCAGTACCGAAATAGCCCGAAATGATCCGAAACCACCCCGAAACACACCCGAGGCCCTTGGGACCTCAACCAAATACTCCAACAAGTCCTAAAATATCATACGAACTTAGTCGAATTTTCAGATCACCTCAAACAACATCAAAACGACGAATCGCACCCCAAATCAAAATCTATGAACTTTGAACTTTCAAATTCTATAACTTGTGCCGACAAACATCAAATCAATCCAGAATGACTTCAAATTTTGCAGGCAAGTCCTAAATAACATAATGGAGCTGTTCCAACTCCCAGAATCACATTTCGACCCCGATATCAAAAAGTCAACCCCCCAATCACATTTCGTTCCGACTACGGTAAAAATCCTAAGGCTTAAGCTTCCATCTCAGGGACTAAGTATCCCAAATCTCTACGAATCATCCGTAAATCAAACTCGACCTCACACGCGGGTCATAATACATATTGAGGCTGATCGAGACCTTAAGTCACTGGACGGGGAATAAATTCTTAAAATAACAAGTCGGGTCGTTACATTCTCCACCTCTTAAACAAACGTTCGTCCTCAAACGTTCTAAGAATTATTCTGTGGTTACCGAATTGATAATTGTACTTTTACACATAAACTTACGGTTGATTCCACGTTACCGCATTTGAGATAAGCCCAGCAACATCATCTCACTTGAGATTATTTCTTTTATCCATATTTGTAAACTTTAAGGCCATTTTCTTACGCTTCAATATTTTCAAAAGGCCTGATTTCTCACAACAACGCACAGTATTAGTCTCAACTAGCTATAGTAACTCGTGCCTATGCACACATCAATTTTCTCGATAGTGTTGAAGTAATTCAAAACTTTCTTTGGGGTGCTGCATTATTCCCCGCTTAGGATCATTCGCCCTCAAACACATAACATAATTTGTCTCTTCTTTTGCAATTCTCAATCCTTCAAATTTTACTAACTCCCAAATTTTTCAGAAATTTCGGCACAGTCTCCCCTGTAATTGGGCCTATCCACCTGCCAGAGTAAAACCCAAACAACTCCTAACAATATATCCACAACCCAAAAAAATACCACAGGGTATATATCAATAACATTAATCTCAGCATTGCTTGATCATAATGATATCAGGACATGAAGCACATCATATGTATGTTCATCACCACATCTCTGATCTTAAAAGTTGTTCATAATTAAATCCAACATCATCAATTAATCTCATATTAATCATCACCTCGTTTTGAATTTTCACAACACTGACAACCGAACATGAGGCATGAAGACCTCATGATTACTTACTCGGATTAATGAGTCACATTTAACGCCACCTGGGCACTCACCTCATAGGCTAAAACTCAATATTTACAGCACCAAGATGGCTGAATATGCACAGAAAAATATACAAGAATTATCAAATAAGCCTAACAGGAATGACTCCCTATTAATATTATTGTACAAATTAATTTCACAAAGGGATAATTTTAAACTCATAAATATTTTACCCCAAGGACCTCGTCCTTATATAACTCCCACCGTGACTTGTAGTCCGGTTCAAATATTTCACATCATATAAAAATGCGAGGATCTCGTCCTCAACTCCGAATCACAAGTATTTTGCACATTATTGTCACGACCCAAAATCCCACTAGCCGTGATGGCACCTAACCCAACCCGTTAGGTAAGCCAATTTCCATCTATCCAATTCCAATGAAGTTAATTAAAAACAAATATCTAAAACCAATACATCTCTCCAAGAACTGGTAGTACAAATCATGAGCTTCTAAGAATAGAGTGTACAAAGCGAAAATAAAATAAATACATAGTCTATTTGAATAATACATAAACAGAGCTTATATAAATCTAAGGCTACCCTGAACAAGAGACAGCTACAACAGGAACGCAGGTACATCTTCAGATCCCACAACCATCGAGCACAGCAACAACGACAGCCAATATCTGCACGCAATATGCAGAAGTGTAGTATCAGTACAGCCGACCCCATGTACTGAGTAAGTAACAAACCTAGCCGTAGGTTGAAAGCAGTGACGAGCTTCTACTAAGGTCGGGTCCAAAATCACTAGTCCACAACAGTCTATAACAACATAAAGCATATAGTACCAGAAGAAACACAGAGATAAAAATGCTCAGCCGAAACATGATTTCAAAAAATAATAGTTCTTCCTTTCAAATACATTAGTGAAAACCCATATCGTTTGCCGAAGTTTCCAAAAATATGAATAATTTGAGAACAGTAATTCTTCCAAAAATCATTTCAATATTAAATAAAAAATCTCATTTTCTTTCCCAGATAACCAGTGTAAAACAAATGCATCACTATGCCCATCTATCAACATGTGTAAAAAATCATGAATAATGTGATACCGTACATCATGAGGAAAACACATCTCTATGCATATATGTCATGTATGCATGTCAATGCAATGTATTTCAGAGATTGCACTCATGTACTCTCAGTCTCAAAGTACTCAATCTCATTGTCGCGCATTCTCTCTCTCACTGTGCTCAGCACACTCAATCACTCAGCGCTATACAATACTTGATGCGGCGTGCAACCCGATCCCTGTTTATAGTCGACTGTGCTCACTGGGGGTGTACTGACTCATGAGGGGCTCCTACAGCCCAAGTGCTATAAGCACGGATAACTCACATGCTGCACGGACAACAATGGTGCTATAATATCATATCTGGATCCGCATGGCCAACTCACGTGCTATAATAATATCTGGATCCGCACGGCCAACTCACGTGCTATAATAATATCTAGATCCGCATGGCCAACTCACGTGCAATAGTATAATATATAGATCTACACGGCTAACTCACGTGCAATAGTATAATAAATATATATATATATATATATATATAAAGCCAACATGGCCTGTTGCGGCATGCAGCCCGATCCCACAAATATCCTCACAATCAAGCCCTCAGCCTCCCTCAGTCATCAATCTCTCCATTCTCTCTTTCATGGGCTCACAATGTCATGAGAATAGCCCAAAAATAATGATATGATGTATCAATAAATAACAACAGAGACTGAGATATAATATGCAATTAAATGAATATGATTGAGTATATATTTTTATTTTAAAATAAATATTTCACAACAATATGACCTCTGTGGGTCCAAATAACACTGGCACATAGCCTCAACATGATTTTTAATATGCTTTTCAGCTCAATTTCTTTAACGCATAAAATCGCATGGAAAATGCCAAGATTATTTAACTACAAACTTCCACAGAAATAATTATGTCACAATTTCTATAGTCCACGCCCACACGCCCGTCACCTAGCATGTGCGTCACCTCCCAACAATTCAAAAAATACATATATTCAGGGTTCATACCCTCAACTCCAAGATTAGAAGAGTTACTTACCTCGAACTAGCCAAATCCAATGCCGAGCAAGCTAAACAATGCTCCAGAAATCCCATTATGCGCGTATCAACTTCCAAACGGCTCGAATCTAGTCAAAATAATTTGATTCAGCTCACAAAAATTATAGGAATTAATTCCATATCAAAATACTAATATTTTCCAAAAATTTGAAATTACGCCCCAAAAATCACTCGTGGGGCCCACGTCTTGGAATCCAATAAAACTCACAAAATCCAAACTCTCATTCAACCACGAATCCAACCATACCAAAATTACTCAAATCCGACCACAACTCGGCCTTCAAATCCTCAATTAAAGTCTATGAATATTTCTACTATTTTCAACCCAAAACATTAATAGATTCGTGTAATTTAACCAAAACTGAGTTAGAATCACTTACCCCGTTGTTTCCCTTGAAAAACTCCCGAAAATCGCCTCTTCTCGAGCTCAAATCCGTCAAAAATGGAAAATGGGACAAAGTCCCATTTTCAGAACTTAAACTCACTACCCAGACTTTTTCTTCTTTGTCTTCAGATTGATACTTCTTCTTGCTAAAATACCATGATCTTTAACCACAACTTATCCTACAAACCTTAGCATAGAACCACAATGCCCTACGGCCCATAAGCAACTGTACTCTTCTTAAGCACCTTCAAAACTACTACAACTATAACCCTTACTCTGAGAATACCTTATATGAATTTGAAATTGTTCTTCTTACCTTCCTTATATAAAAGTGTAGAATCCATAGTCATATAGAATTCCCGCAAGTCCAGGAACCATCAAACGAAAATCTTAGATTTTAACCATACGCAAGTCCGGAAGCTTTCTCAATTGCTATATATAATTCTCATACCTACTAGAATTTTCTCGGGAGTCACCCACTTTGCTCAAATTTAATTGCACCGCCCAAATGGGCCAAAAGACACGTGCCCCATTAGTACAACAACACTCAAAGAAGTAACTCTACTTTAACACCACCTATCAAATTCATACTCCATGCGCACTACATCATTCACCCATAACAACTCATTCATCCCACGATTTACATATACTCATAAAGTACAATATAACCCGTATCCAAGAATTCGTTTACTCAAGTCATTCTCGAACTCCATCTCCGCAACTCATAACTAATCCACAAGTATGCCTCAGACCAAAACTAAAATTTAACATATAACCATGAAATTAAGCCGTCTGCAGCAGGCTCCCCCACTTGACTCAAAGCCATAAATTTAAACACTCCATAACTCACAATACCCATACCCTATTACTGTCATAATACCATAGTCAGTGCCACAAAATGGTTCTCAAGCTCATGCAATGCCAACCATAAAAATACCCCAAATCACCTGCTAAGCTCGCAAACATTCTCTTGACACTCAAGTCAACTTTCTCAGCCAGATTCAAATTCAAATCTCCACACATACGCCCTGCTAGCGGAAAAGTAACTCTCCACTCACATATAAGGAACACACCTATGTAGATTACTCTCCAGGAGATAACTCACCTCCCTAGCCTCAAATTGGCATCTTCTTATATCTTTCCGCAGTCACAATTACTATGCAATCACTTAGTCAATCTGAGTCCAAACACATTACCTAGACATGAGAATTTAATTTACCCCAAAATTTAACAATATGAAAGATCCTTCAAAACATTCATACTCGAGACTGTACGTCACATTAAAACGAAACTCAAGCACCCAATGGCCATTTCTTTACATTTCAAGGAAACATTTCTCGTCACATTCAAATAGTCTTAACACATACCGCGGTCACATCATACCGCCATTCCACCGCTCATCAAACCATAATTTCCATTGTAGGGTCATTACCGGACATATGAGCCCAATTGTACAAGTTATAACTGAAGCTGCCGAGCTTAAACGGCGGTCTAACCATGGCCTCAAGTCATCCAGACTAGACCATCACCAAAACATAGAATTCACATCTCGCACATCATCCCTGAAATCACAAGTCGGCGATACACATATAATACCGAGCGCTCATGTGCGCATACGAATACGTGGAAAGAATTCAAAGAATTATGTCCCAAGCTGAATCAATCCCGCACGATAAGGAAAGAAAGATGGGAAGTATATATCCTAAACGCGACCACCGCTTTGCGAACGCGAAGCTTTACCAGCTCAGACCTTCGCGAACGCGAATGCGACCGCCACCTCGCGAATGCATAGAACAAGAACCCGGGGTCCCCAATCGCCTCACTCCTCTTCGCGAACGCGACACCTCTCACGTGTTCGCGATGCACACACAGACCATACCTTCGCGTTCGCGTCCTCCCCTTCGCAAACGCGAAGAATAAAACCTCACACTCAGAAAACACTTTTCGCAAATGCGAGGGCCCACTCGCGAACGCGAAAGAGAAAAATCAGAAGAATGTAGCAACAGATATCAGCAATCTCACCAAGGCCAAAAATGATCCGTTAACGCCCCGAAACTCACCCGAGCCCCTCGGGACCTCAACCAAATATACTGTCAAGTCCTAAAACATCATACAGACATAGTCGAACCCACAAATCACCTCAAACAATGCTAAAACCATGAATTACACCCAATTCAAGCCTAATGAACTTTGAAATTTCTAGTTTCTATAAACGACTCCGGAACCTATCAATTTCGATTGACCTCAAATTTTGCACACGAGTCATAAATGACATAACAGAGGTATTCGAATTTTCAGAATCGGATTCTGACCCCGATATCAAAAGTTCAAACCCCCGGTCAAACTTCCCAAAAATTCAACTTTCGGCATTTCAAGCCTAATTCCACTACGGACCTCCAAATAATTTTTTGGACACGCTCCTAAGTCCAAAATCACCATACGGAGCTATTGGAATCGTCAGAATTAAATTCCTAGGTCGTTTACATATAAATCGACATCTGGTCACTATTTTAACTTAAGCTTTAAACCTTGGAACTAAGTGTTTCAATTCATTTCAAAACCTCACCGGACCCGAACCAATTGCCCCGGCAAGTCACACTACAACTGTAAAGCCCAATTTGAGCAGTAAATGGGGAAACTGGGTTGTAGTACTCAAAACGACCGGTCGGGTCGTTACAATTATGCCAACTGAAATTTCAATTTCCTATCTTTCTTCTTTTCATTAAATTTCGTAGTCAGTTTTCACAACACATAATGTACCCTCATACCGGTAGGGCATATAATTCATAAAAATTGGAATCAATTATCCCGAAACACATTAAACCCACTATATTGAATAATAAAAATTAATTTTGGACTTATAGCCCTCAATGGTGCACAAAAATAAATGACAGACACGGGCTCACACCCCCAAATCTCCCAACAGGGATAAACATACAAGTCGGTCACAAATTTACGAAGCTCACCCATAAGTGAAGCATAATAGGAGGACTCATCTCAATATTCAGAACCAAATCAAATTAAGGGAAATGTCCTTTTATAATAAAAATCAGGATCGTACCTGTAACGACACCATCTGGTGTATTGGCCTTAGCCAAATCATAGTGATTAAATCAACGGGTCGGGCCTCCATCTCTTAGGCGCCCACTACCCGCCTGTCCTCCACCTCTAGCTAACTGTGCACGTGGAGTATCAACTAGAATAAAGCTTGTAGCTGGACTGTTATGATAAAATCCACCCCTCCCAAGACTAGGACAATCTCTCATGATATGCCTAGTATCACCGCACTCATAACAACCCCTTTGTGGTTGCGACTACTCGTACTGAGTCTATTCCGGATAATTGGAATAACCACTATAAGAATCTCGTGTCGGTGGTGCACTATAAACTAGAGCACTCCGAGTAATATGATGTGCGGACTGAGCTAACCGACTGCTCGAGTCTCCGCTATAATGGGTTCTAGCTGAAGAGTAAAATCCATTGAACCCTCCAGATCTTCGAGACCTTTTGGCTTCCTTAGACTCCCTTTCCTCGCTTAAAACACCCTCAATCTTCCTTGCAATTTCCACTACTTCCTGAAATGGAGTATCAATTTGTAACTCTTGAGCCATACATATTTTAATATCATAATCGAGCCCCTCAATGAATCTGCAGGTTCTCTGAATGTCGGAACTAAGATAGGTGCATGACGGGCTAACTCACTGAACCTGATAGCATGTTCTGACACCGTCATAGTACCCTGACGCAACCGTTCAAACTATGTGCGCCACACATCTATGAGAGTCTGGGGAACAAACTCTTTCAAGAACATTTCCGAAACTTGAGCCCAAGTTGGTGGTATGGCATCGGCTGGTCTACCTTCTTCATAGATTTGCCACCACCGATACGCCGTGCCTGACATTTGTAATTTAGTAAAGGCAACTCCGCTCACTTCCACAATACCCATGGTGCGGAGAATACGGTGACAATTTTCTATAAATTTTTGGGCATCCTCTATAGCTGTGCCACTGAAAGTTGGTGGATCATATTTCTTAAACCTTTCAAGTCTCTTTTGTTCTTCTTCTGATGCCTCGGGCCTGACCTCAGGCCGAACCGGAATAACAGGTTATACCGGTACTACACCTGAACTCTAACCAACGTGAACCTACTGCTCTGAAGTTATGATAGGAGTCTGAGCTACTCCCCCAATCTACGGAATATTTGGTGCAACAGAGATCAATCCTGCCTGAGTTAATGTACCAAACATACTGAGGAACTGTGTCAAAGTCTCCTGAAGTCCGGGGGTAACAACAGGTGCTTCTTGTACCTGTCCCCCAACTAGAGCTACAAGTGGCTCCTTAACTGTTGTTCTGACAGGTGCTCTAGTCGCAGCACATGCCCTTCCTCGAGCTCTACCTCGACTTCTATCTCGGCCCCGGCCTCTTGCAGCCCTAGCAGTATGAGCGGATGCCTGCTCAGTTAACCTAGTAGCACGTGTCCTCACTATATGTGAGAGAATAGAGATACAAAGGCTCAAATTCCAAATTCAACAAATTCCGCACGACATGAATGAAAGAAATGGAAATTTCCTAGCAGTTTTGTAGCCTCTAGAAGATAAGTACAGACGTCTCGGTACCGATCCGCAAGACTCTACTAGACTCGTTCGTGACTCGTACAACCTATGAACCTAGAGCACTGATACCAACTTGTCACGACCCAAAATCCCACCACAGGCATCGTGATGGCACCTAGTCTCTAAGACTAGGTAAGCCGATTTCAATTATCTTTTGAAGCCATTTGTTTTTGAATTAAATAAATAATCAAAACTGACAGCGGAACAAATATAAATATACAACCTATCAAGACTGGTAGTACTGAGTCACGAAATCTAACTGAATACATAGAATGATCACGAGGATCGAATATACAATATTGTTTGATTACAAGTTAACAGTACAATGAAACGAAAAGACTCCAAGGGACTACGACGACCAATGCAACTTTACTTTGAATCCTTACGATCCCGCTTTAACTCTGCTCAAGTCTGTTATCTTCAATACCTGGCTCTGCACAAAAATGTGCAGAAGTGTAGAGTGAGCACACCACAGCAGTGCCTAGTAAGTATCAAGACTAACCTCAATGGAGTAGAGACGAGGTACAGTCAAGACACTCACTAGTCTAATAACCTGTGCAATATAATATACAAAATAATAGAAAACAAATAATAATAAAGGCAGGATAAAACAACCAGTGATATGCACAACAGACAACAAGAATACCATTAATATCACTCAACAATTAATAAACACAATTACACCCAATTAAATCAAGCCCTTCAAATAAATGTCTTTCACATAGTTCTTCCAGATAACTCTCTTTCAAATACAATTTCTCAAATAATTATTTTTCAAATATAATTCTTTCAATAACTCTTTTCAAATACAATTTCCTCAAATAAATATCTTTCAAATACAATTCTTTTATATATTACTTTCTAAGTAAAAATCTTTCCAAATAAATATTTTGAATATAATTCTTTCAATTAAAAAGTCACCATGTGACACCTCATTTCATAATCATCAAAATATGGGTCTCAGCCCATTTTTATATTTTTCGTAAACACGGGTCTCAACACATTTCATATTTCCACGGCACCTCGTGCCTATAATTAAATCATTATATTTCTCTGGCACCTCGTGCCCTTATTTCATATCACAACTGCACGGACAATTCATATGCCAAATATCATTATCATTTCATCACAGCACCTCGTGGACACATTTTATATCACAACTGCACGGAGAATTCACGTACCAATATCCCCATTTCATATCACAATTCACAGCACCTCGTGCCTACATTTTATTTTATAAACCGCCTGGCAATAGCCACAAGCTCCCAATTTCAATATAAATCAGATTATTATCAATTTACTAACAATAAGATAAGTTGCACAAGGTATAAAAATAAATACAAGAAAATCACAACATCACATGAAAATTGTCAACACCACAACCCCACATCATCACATATCGTCCCTGACAATAACCACCCTTATCGCTCTTATTGCCATCCTTATCGCTCCTATAGCCATCCTTATCGCTCCGCCCAGACAATATCAATAGTCACCCTTATCGCTCCTATTGCCATCCTTATCGCTCCTATAGCCATCCTTATCGCTCCGCCCAGACAATATCAATAGTCACCCTTATCGCTCCTATTGCCATCCTTATCGCTCCTATAGCCATCCTTATCGCTCCGCCCAGACGGTATCAATAGCGAACAAACACAACAGTGAAATGCCACCCTTAAAACCACATAATATGAACGGTGAAATGCCACCCTTATCTCCCCAAAATAACAACTCACACAAAATAATAATTTACACGGGAAATTATCACAACAACATAACAAAAATAAATTCATATCACAATTTGCCCAATGGCCACAACCAAATTTCAAAGCTACAACCAAGTAAATTAATTCACAGCAAATAGCCAAATGCTCCACACAATGTGTACAACACCCAAAAATAATCAATAGAGATAAAAATTACTCAACATAAAGCAAAGTCTTCATAAAAGATCAAATTTTCAATAATTATATAAACACCTCTTCCAAAGCTCATTTAATTAATTATTTGCAAAGGGGAAAATCAAAAATGAAATTAAATTCCAATAATTATCAAACCAGCAAATTCACAAAATTTCATAAATAATCAAATAACAATCACATCACATTGTCATATAACAACAGAGTCAACAACAAGGATTTAGGCACGACAAGTAGATGATTAAATATTTGCTAACAATTATCTAATTTACTACACAATATGCTGAAGACTTTAACTCAATAAAATTTGCATATATAAACCAAGTACGTACTCGTCGCCTCGCGTACATGGTTTTCAATTACCCAAGTTGCACATAAGACTCAATGCCTAAGGGGAGTTTCCCCCACTCGAGGTTAAGCAAGGCACTTACCTCTTTGAAGTTATGTTGATATTCCAAAATCACCTTCTTGCTTGAATTGACCTCCTGACAGCTCAAATCTATCCAAATTAATTGTATAACTTCATTAAAATTCATCGAAAATAATTCCGGATAATAATACGTCGACTTAAAATTTTATTCCAAAAAGTCAACAAAAGTCAACGCGGGACTCGCTTCTCGGAACCCGACATAATTTTTATGAAATTCGAACACCCATTCTGATACGAGTTCAACCACACCAATTTTATCGAATTCCAATAACAACTCGACTTCCAAATCTTAAATTTTCATTTTTGGAAGATTTTACAAAAATCTTGATTTTTCCTCCATTAAACCAGAATTAAATGATGGATTCAAAGACATAATCATGGAAATTAATCAAAACTGGATAAGAATCACTTACCCCAAACACCCACGCAAAAATCTCTCCAAAAATCGCCTTCTACCGAGCTCCAAATTAGATTTTGAGTTATGAACTCAAACCCCCGTTTTTGGGACTTTTAATTCTGCCCAGATTGGCCTTCTTCGCGTTTGCGACCATTGCTTCGCATTCGCGAAGGCCAAAAACTCGCTTCCTCAATTTCTTCTTTGCATTCGCGTTACCAGCGTCGCGTTCGCGAAGGCCTACTATGCATATCATCGCGTTCGTGGTTCACTCAGGTCCTACTGCTTCACGTTCGCGAAGGCTGATGACTCCAGGCATCCCCTCCTTCCTTCTACGCGTTCGCGACTGGCCCCTCGCGTTCGCGTAGGTTCTTCAGGCATACCTTCGCGTTCGCAAAGGCTAAATCCCAGCAGCCCCAAAACTCTTCTTCGCGTTCGCATGACTCTCTTCGCGTTCGCAAAGAAGGAAGTCAGATACCAGATACAGCAGTACCGAAACAGCCCGAAATGTTCTGAAACACACCCGAGGCCCTCGGGACCTCAACCAAATACACCAACAAGTCCTAAAATATCATACGAACTTAGTCAAATTTTTAAATCACCTCAAACGACATTAAAACGACGAATCGCATCCCAAATCAAAATCTATGAACTTTGAACTTTCAAATTCTATAACTTGTGCCGAAACACATCAAATCAATCCGGAATGACTTCAAATTTTGCAGGCAAGTCCCAAATATAACAGAGCTGTTCCAACTCTCGGAATCGCATTTCAACCCCAATATCAAAAAGTCAACCCCACGGTCAAACTTCCCAAAAATTTGACTTTCGCCATTTCAAGCCTAAATTGGCTACATACCTCAGATTCACAGTCTGGTCACGCTCCTAAATCCAAAATCACTCATCGGAGCTAACGAAATCGACAGAACTCTATTCTGGAGTCGTCTTTATACAGTTCTGACTACGATAAAAATCCTAAGGCTTAAGCTTCCATCTTAGGGACTAAGTGTCCCAAATCTCTCCGAATCATCCGTAAATCAAACTCGACCACAGACGCGGGTCATAATACATATTGCGAGGCTGCTCGAGACCTTAAGTCACTAGACGGGGCATAAAGTCTTAAAATGACAAGTCGGGTCATTACACTAAGACCTCGAAAAGCACTATTTATCATTCCTCGACTTGCGTGCGCAGTCCGTAAAATTTTTCCGAAAAGTTTTTATGTGAAAAATGGATTAAAATGTGAATTAGAGCTTTAAAACTCAATGGAGTTGACTTTGGTCAACAGTTTGAACAAATGGACTCGGATCAGTATTTTGACATTTCGGGTAAGTCCGTACTATGATTTGGGACTTGGGCGTATGCCCGGAATCGAATTCCGAGCTCCCTAGCCCGAGATATGGAATTTTGATGAAAAATTAAAAGTTTGAAAGCTTATGAGTTTTAAGAAATTAATGATGTTGGATTTATGCACACCGGGTCCGTATTTTGGTTCCAGAGCCCGGTATAGGTCCACTATAATATTTATGACTTGTTGTCACGACCCAAAATCCCACCACAGGCATCGTGATGGCACCTAGTCTCTAAGACTAGGTAAGCCGATTTCAATTACATTTTGAAGCTTTTTTTTTTGAAACTAACAGCAGAAATAATTACAATATACAACCTCCCAAGATTGGTAGTACTGAGTCACGAACTCTAACTGAATACATGGAATGATCACGAGGACCAAATATACAATACTGTTGATTACCAATTAACAGTACAATGAAATAAAAAGACTCCAAGGGACTGCGACGACTAAGCAGCTCTACCTTGAATCCTTACGATCCCGCTTTAACTTTGCTCAAGTCCGATGTCTCCAATATCTGGCTCTACACAAAAATGTGCAGAAGTGTAGTATGAGTACACACGGTCAGTACCCAGTAAGTATCAAGACTAACCTCAGTGGAGTAGAGATGAGATACAGTCAAGACACTCACTAGTCTAATAACCTGTGCAATATAATATTCAAAATAATAGGAAACAAATAACAATAAGGGCAACATAAAACTACCAGTGATGTGCACAGTAAAACAATAAAATCACCATTAATATTGCTAAACAATTGATAAATACATTTACACCCAGTTAGTTCAAGTTCTTCAATTAAATATCTTTCACACATAATTCTTATAAATAAAACTCTTTTTCAAATATAATTTCCTCAAATAAACATCTTTCGAATATAAAATTCTTTCAATAAATATCTTCAAATATAACTTCCTTAAATAAGTATCTTTCAAATATAATTCTTTCATATAATTCTTTTTGAATACAAATCCTTCCAAATAAATATTTTGAATATAATTCTTTCAATTAAAAATCACCATGTGACACCTTATTTCAAAATCATAAAAATACGGGTCTCAACCCATTTTCATATTTTTCGTAAACACGGGTCTCAGCCCATTTTTTATGTTTTCACGTCATCTCGTGCCCATAATTAAATCATCATATTTCCCCGGTACCTCGTGCCCTCATTTCATATCACAACTGTACGGACAACTCACGTGCCAAATATCATTATCATTTCATCACAGCACCTCGTGCCCACATTTCATATCTCAACTACACGGACAATTCACGTGCCAAATATCCTCATTATTTACTCACGGCACCTCGTGCCCAAAATTCATTTTATACTCTGCCTAGCCATAGCCACATGCTCTCAATTTCAACATAAATCAGATTATTATCAATTTACCAACAACAAGACAAATTGCACAAGGTATAAAAATAAACACAAGAAAATTACAAAATCATATGAAAATCATCAACACCACAACCCCACATCATCACTTATCGTCCCTGACAATAGCCACCCTTATCGCTCTTATTGTCACCCTTATCGCTCCGCCCAGACAATATCAATAGCATGGACAATTCAAGTGCCAATATCCCCATTTCATATCACATTTCACGGCACCTCGTGCCCACATTTCATTTTATAAACCGCCTGGCAATAGCCACAGGCTCCCAATTTCAACATAAATCAGANGACACGACAAGTTATCACGGCAACATAACAAAATCAATTCACATTACAGCTTGCTCAATGGCCACAACAAATTCCAAGGATATAACAAAATCAATTCACATTACAGCTTGCTCAATGGCCACAACAAATTCCAAGGATATAACAAAATCAATTAATTTCACAACAAATAGCCAAAAGCTCCACACAATGTCTACAACACCCAAAAAAACAACCAATAGAGATAGAAATTACTCAACATAAAGCAAACTCTTCATTAAATTCAATTTTTTAATAATTATATAAACACCTCTTCTTAAGCTCATTTAATTAATTATTTACAGAGAAAAAATCCATAATGAAATTCAATTCCAATAATTATCAAACCAACAAATTCACGGAATTACATAAATAATCAAGTAACAATCACATCAAATTGTCATATAACTACAGATTCAACAACAACAAGGATTTAGGCACGACAAATAGATGATTAAATATATACCAACAATAACCCAATTTACCACACAATATGCTCAAGACTTTAACTCAATAAAAATTTACATATATAAGCCGAGTACGTACTCGTCACCTCGCGTACACGACTTTTCACATTTCACAAATGGCACATAAAACTCAATGCCTAAGGGGTAATTCCCCCACTCGAGGTTAAGCAAGACACTTACCTCTTTGAAATTATGCCGATATTCCAAAATCGCCTTCTTGCTTGAATTGACCTCCAGACCCCTCAAATCTATCCACATTAATTGTATAACTTCATTAAAATTCATCGGAAACAATTCCGGATAATAATACGTCGACTTAAAATTTTATTCTAAAAAGTCAACAAAAATCAACGCAAGACTCGCTTCTCGAAACCCGACATAATTTTTATAAAATCCGAACACCGATTCTAATACGAGTTCAACCATACCAATTTTATCGAATTCCAATAACAAATCGACCTTCAAATCTTAAATTTAAACCAAGAGGGTTTTCTAAATTTTTCAACCCAATTCACTAATTTAGTGATAAAAACAACAATAGATTCATATAATTTAACCAAAATCAAGTTAGAAATTCTTACCCCAATGTTTTGCTTGAAAAACTCTCGAAGAATCGCCTCACCCGAGCTTCCTTGGTCCAAATATGGAAGAATGACACGTATTTGGACTTTATTCTGCTGCCCAGGGGTTTGTTCTTCACGTTCACGACACCCCCTCGCCTTCGCGATGAACAAATTCTTCAAAAATCATTTTCAAACTTGTCTCAGACAGCCTCTAGTATAATGGTCATAACGTTTTGTACAAAACTCCAAATGATAAATGGTTTGACTTTCTGAAAACTAGACTCCAAGTAATATAAGTTTCATTTGTTGCTAATCTCCCAATTTCTTATAGATTACGAGATATAAGCTTCCAAAGTCAGCCCTATGCAACAGAGATTTCCAAACTCTTCCTGGACAGCCTATAGTGTATCCCCCATAACTTTTTGTACACAACTCCAAATGAAAATGATTTATCTTTCTGAAACTAGACACAAAGGGCTACAACTTTCAGTTTTGGATCATCTCCAAATTCCTTATAGATTGCGAGATATGAGCCTCTAAAATCAGACGACGAACAACAAAATTTCCTTATTCGCGAACGCGAGAACCTCTTCGCGAACGCAAAGAACAAAGACCCAACAGAAAAATTCTTCTTCGCGAACGCGAGAGGCTCCTCGCAAACGCGAAGAACAACACCAGAACCAGCAACCAGCAGCATCAAAATACCCAAACTTGTTCCGGAACCACCCCGAATCAAACCCGAGGCCCCCGGGACCCCATCCAATCGTACTAACCAGACCCAATACATAACACGAACCTGCTCGAGGCCTCAAATCACATCAAACAACATCAAAGCCACGAATCATACACCAATTCAAGCCTAATGAACTTTGAAATTTAAAATTCTATATCTTGTGCCGAAACACATCAAATCAATCTGGAATGACTTTAAATTTTGCACACAAGTCATAATTGACATAACAAAGCTATTCCAATTTCCAGAATCGGATTCCGGTCCCGATATCAAAAGTCAACCCCCCGGTCAAACTTTCCAAAAATTCATCTTTCGCCATTTCAAGCCAAATTCCTCTACAGACCTCCAAATAATTTTCCGGACATGCTCCTAAGTTCATAATCACCATACGGAGCTATTGACATCATCAAAATTCCATTCCGGAGTCGTCTTCACAGAGTTCCGACTGCGGTAAAAATCTTAAGACTTAAGCTTTCGTTTTGGGGACTAAGTGTCCCAAATCACTCAGAATCATCCGGTAACTGAATTCAATCAAACACGCAAGTCAATACACATAATAAGAAGCTGCTCAGGGCCTTATGCCACAAGACGGGGCTTAAATTCTTAAAATGACAAGTCGGGTCGTTACATTTGTCTGCCAAATTTGGTGAGAAACGGAGTTGATTTGACGTGATTCGGATGCCCGATTGTAAAAATATAAGTTTTAAAGTTTTCTTGAAAGTTTCCTTTGATTTGGTATCTGATTCGTAGTTTTAGATGTTATTTGAGCAATTTGATCGCGCAAGCAGGTCCGTAGAATATTTTATGATTGCCATTCATATATGGTTTGTGTCCGGGAGGTTCCGGATGAATTTCGGGGTGAGTTTTGAGCGAGTCCGGACATTTCGGTACTCTAATATTATTTTCGCATTTTTGGGGGTGCGAACCGCACATTTTTGGGCGCTGAGGCGAAGGAGGGGCGCGGACCACACATAAGAGTGCGGACCGCAGCAGAATTTCACTGCCGCGCTCAAAATTTTGCGGACCGCGCAATTCTGTCCGCAGCTGCACTCCAGAAAGTTCTCCAGATCTGCCGGTCTAATTTCGGAAGCCTATATCTTTTGATCTACAAGGAATTTAGAGATGATTCAAAAACGAAAGTTGTAGCCCTTCGTGTCTAGTTTCCATAAATGTAAAGATGTCATCATTTTGACATGTGTAGGGAAAGTTATGGCCAACATACTAAAGCCTGGCAGTGCAGCCACCAAGAATTTCGCGGACCGCAGCAGAATTTTGCGACCGCGAGACCTAGGGCACAACCGTGCTTGGAATTTCGCTGACCGCAAAATTTGAGTTCAGAGGATGTACTATATATCCGAGGTTTAGGTTATTATTTTATTTTTGGACTTTGGGAGCTCGGTTGGAGATAATGTTTCGTGGGTTTTTCAAGAAATTCATCGGGGTAAGTGATTCTAACTCGGATTTGGTTAATATACATGAATATATCAATAATTTCATCATATGATTAGTACTTTGAGGTGGAAATTTGGGGAAGATTGTAGAAACTTCATAAAATAAATTTTCGAGATTTGAACACTGATTCGGAGTCGGATTTGAGTGAAATTAGTATGGTTGAACTCGTAATTGAATGGGTTGTCGGATTTTATAAGTTTCGACGGATTCCGAGACATGGGCCCCACGGGCAATGTTTGAGCTAATTTCGGATTTTATTGAAAAATGTAGTATTTTTCTTATGACATTGATTCCTATAATTTTTGTTGACTGTATCGAATTAATTATGACTAGATACGAGTCGATCGGAGTCGGAAAATCGAGGAAAAAATATACTACTTGGTTAAATTGGAGCAAGTCGAGGTAAGTGACTTGTCTAACCTTGTGTGGGAGAAATTTCTCCTAGGATTGGTATTAATTGTAATGTGATAAAAGTCGTGTACACGAGGTGACGAGTGTGTACACAGACTGAATGTGAAGGATTATGTTTTTAAATTGTGTAGATCACTATTGCATATTAATTAAATTAGTAAATCTTGTTATATTCTCCATCATTGATTTGATTTATATACTTTAAATTTGCTTGACTTTTTCCTGCTGATTGTTTTATCTGTTTAGTTGGAACTTGGTTTCTTTTATTTTGTGCATTAATTGAATTTGATTTTATTTAAATTAAATATTATTAACATAAAGTATTTGCCATTCTTAAATTTGGTATTGAAGCAACGTATTAAAGATTTTAAAATATTATTTTGCTGAATTATTTATTCCTGAATATTTTTGTACTCATTGTGATGGAGCCGTGAGCTCTTTATTGTGGAAAACTATTATTGATGATTTATTTTGGCATGAGCCGTGAGCTCTTTATTGTGGAAAAATAATGTTATTGAATTATTTTTGGCAAGTTAAATTATTTGAGCACTTAAGGTGCAAATTGTGATATATTGTGATATTGATACACATGTGGTGGTATAACGTGTGGGTATTGAAACGCATGCGATGAGATAAGGGTGGCTTGATGTGCGTGGCTAGTAGGGGGGACTAGTAGAAGTCATGCGGTGTGATAAGGATGTCTAAAACGCGGGATGCTATTTCGGGAAAAATGTTTTCTTTAAAAATAAATTATGAAGGCTCCCACGTTGAGATAATGAAATGAGATATTGTGAATTTATTCACGATTTGGGACAACGAGGCGGTACCTCGGGAGTGCCCTTGTTGATATTGATTTATGGTTGTGGTTGCCTTTGATTATTTGTTGTGATTTTCTTAAGTTGAAAGAAAGTTTTGTTGGTTTCTACGAGATATTATTTACCATTATTTTGTATAATTAAATGGTGACCTGCTACTTGATTCATTTCCATTATCATTTATTTTATTATATTGTTAAACACTTTTCCATGCTATTATTATTATTTTCCAGTAGGGCTTGACCTGACCTCGTCACTACTCTACCGAGATTAGGCTTGGCACTTACTGGGTACCGCTGTGGTGTACTCATACTACGCTTCTGCACATCCTTTTATGTAGATCCAGGTACATCTTATCAGACTAGGCATCAGTAAACTAGCTGTACGAGGAGACTTCGAGGTATATCTGCCAGCGTACGCAGACTCCGGAGTTCCCTTCTATCTTACTATGTTGCTTCCTTATTTGTTTTAGACTCTGATGTATAGAGACATAGAGAATAAATTCTTAGAAGCTCATGACTTATTTCTACCGGGTTTTGGGAGTTGTAATTATTGAATTGTAAATTATTTATTTCAGATATTTATTTTTATTCCGCATTGATAGGCTTACCTAGTCTTAGAAACTAGGTGCCATCACGATCTCCTATGGAGGGAATTTGGGGTCGTGGCACATATATAAAGACAAATGGCATGGTGTGTTGCGCAGCTCAATCCCATAAATATCCTCACAATGGACAATTATTACTGAGTGTGAAATTTATATTTTAGAACAATTAATTCAACAGCATCACGACCCCATGGGTCCTAAAATATCGTCACATAGCCTAAACATGATCTTTATTACTAGCCTCAACTTAATTCCTCTAACACGTGCCACATATTCAGTTAATAACATGATTCTTTAATTTTACTACTTCACAGGATTTATTCAAGACACACTTTCTGTGGTGCACGTCTACATGTTCTCACCTATCGTGTGGGTCACCTCCAAACAATTCATATCATACCCGATTCGGGGATTCATACCCTCATAACCAAGTTTAGAATTGTTACTTACCTCAAACCGTGTAATTCTTTACTCTGGTATGCCTTTGCCTCGTGAATTGGCCTCCTCTAGCCACAACAATAATTCGTTTCAGTCAATAAAAATGATAGGAATTAATTCCATAAGAAAATACAAATCTTTCATCAAAATACGAAATTTCACCCAAACATCCCACGTCTCGGAACCCGACAAAAGTTACAAAATCCGAAAGCCCAGTCAACCACGAGTCTAACCATACTAATTTTACCAAAATCCGACCTCAACTCGACCTCCAAATA
The DNA here is from genome assembly GCA_000715115.1 of Nicotiana otophora. Classification (NCBI taxonomy): domain Eukaryota; kingdom Viridiplantae; phylum Streptophyta; class Magnoliopsida; order Solanales; family Solanaceae; genus Nicotiana; species Nicotiana otophora. The sequence goes on from AWOL01S0001650.1 coordinate 33,190, forward strand.
TTGAAATCTTATTTTCAAATCCCTAAGTTTAAACCCTCGATTTACACCTCAAAAACATGTAATCTAGTTGGATTATTCGATGATAATTCAATATTATGGAGTAGAAATGATCACAACTGACTTACCTCAAGTTTCCCTTGAAGCCTCTTTCAAAATCGCCCTAAAAACCGTGCTTGAAGGCCCAAAAATGGCAAAACTCGTAACCCCTCTGTTTTTAACATTCTGTCCAGCATTTTCGCGTCCGCGATGATTTTTTTCGCACCTGCAGTCTTCGCACCCACGGCATAACTCTCGGCCCTGCGGTGTCCGCACCTGCGATGGATTTCTTCGCGCCTGCGGCTTCGCACCCGCGACAAAATTTTTCGCACCCGCGGTGCCTGGCCAGACCATGCATTTTCCGCTTCTGCGACTAATTTCTTGCATTCGCGAGCTCGCACCTGCGGCCCTTTTTCGCACAAGTGCGGTTACACCAGATGCCCAGCTACATCAGCTCCTCCTCCAAATTCAAATTCGATTCGTTAAGCATCCGAAACTCACCCGAGGCCCTCGGGACCCCATCCGAATATACCAACAAGTTCCATAACATAACACAGACCTACTCGAGGCCTCAAATCATATCAAACAACATCAAAACGATGAATCGCACCTCAAATCAAAATCTATGAACTTTGAACTTTCAAATTATATATCTTGTGCCGAAACATATCAAATCAATCTGGAATAACTTCAAATTTTGCACACAAGTCATAAATGACATAACGAAGCTATTCCAATTTGCAGAATCAGATTTCGAGCCCGATAGCAAAAACTCAACTCCCCGGTCAAACTTCCAAACTTAACTTTCTATTTTAGCCATTTCAAGACAAATTCTACTACGGACTTCCAAATAATTTTTCGGACACGCTCCTAAGTCTAAAATCACCATACGGAGCTATTGGAATCATCAGAATTCAATTCCGAGGTCGTTTACTCATAAGTCGACATTTCGTCACTATTTTAAATTAAGCTTTAAACCTTGGAACTAAGTGTTCCAATTCATTCCAAAACCTCGCCGAACCCGAACCAATTAACCCGGTAAGTCATAAAACAACTGTAAAGCATAAATTGAGCAGTAAATGGGGAAACGGATTTGTAATACTCAAAACGACCGGCCGGGTCATTACATTCTCCTCCACTTAAACATACATTCGTCCTTGAACGTGCCAATAGTTGTTTTCAAGCCACCAATCACTATTCCATCTTATCACGCACGTACCCAGGGGTGATCCCATGTCACCCTATTCCACATAGTCCTGACAACACAATACAACTAAAAATCCTTAATTTAACCTTAGCCCAAAAACCATGGAATTCAATTCCAACCTTCAGAATTTCTTTTCAAGACACGAATCTTACATTTACACACTGTATAAGTCAGAACAAGCTGCATCAGCTATAACTATAATAACAAATATAATCACTTAACATACTACACAACTCGCAACCTTGTACCCAAAAATAAAAAAATATCTCAAAGTAGAGAACTGTATTGTAAGTTCAACAAGCACCACCACAACTGTAATGCTATAAGCTCATTATATATAGTAGAACCAATACACAAAAGTTTAATAACAATAACCATCTCTTCTAGAGCTCACATTAACATCACTCGCACGGATAACTCACATGCTATAGTATCAATATCTGAACCTACACAGACAACTCACGTGCCAATAATATCAATAATTTGAATATCAACAGCCTATCAACCAGAAGAGTACCGTAATACCAATGAGCATCTAAAAAACAAAACAAAATTCCCCTTTCAACCGCACACCCTTCTCAGGGATTACCGAGCAACTATAACATTCATCTAAATGTATAACACTGACCATTCCGTTCAGAATTTGTGATCTTCCTTTCAAAAATGAATTGCCACCTCGTACCTATAAATCCAAATCCCTCACAACACACCACATCTATCACGTGAAAAGCACGAGAATCTCATTATAAACTCTGAGTCACCAGCAAATTACCTACCCTATTAGTTGGAAACTTTTCTCTTGCTTCTCCCTAGGAGGGAATCACAATGCACAACACGTTCCCCACACCGGTAGAAAATATCTGGTCTAAACCATGGTAGAAACCATTACGACACTTTGGAATCCATTTGCACATAACCAAGTTATCAGAACTGAATTCCTCTAACTCCACCAAACCACGTAGGTCACCAAAACCCAAGAATATTGCCACCAAAACATCTGTGGAGTCTCGCCACATCACAATTACCCCTATTAATACCACAACTGAAACACACTTTGAATATACCTTATTTGAGTCTAAGGCCATTCCATTCACCTTCCTGATACCGAAATAAAAAATCTATAATGATATACAAAAATGCCACAAGTCTCGACACCATCCAACTTAAATCTCAGATTTTAGCCATAAACAAATCCGCCAAAAAATCT
>AWOL01S0001652.1:7638-19688 GCA_000715115.1 Nicotiana otophora
TCATTTTCAATGTCATTTTATTTTACTACATTGATAAACATTTTACCATGCCATTATTATATTCCAGTAGGTCCTCACCTGACCTCGTCACTACTCTACCGAGGTTAGGCTTGGCACTTATTGGGTACCGTTGTGGTGTACTCATACTACGATTCTGCACATATTTTTGTGCAAATTCAGGTACATTTTACTAGCCTAGACGTCAGTGAGTTACTTGCGCACGGAGACTTCGAGGTATATCTGCCAGCGTCCGCAGACTCCGGAGTCCCCTTCTATCATTTTATGTTGCTTCCTTATATTTTATTTAGACCTTGACATATAGAGACATTGAGAATAAATTCTTAGAAGCTTGTGACTTATTTCTACCGGGTTTTGGGAGTTGAAATTGTTTGAATTGTAGTTTAATTATTTCAGATATTTATTATTATTCCGCATTGATAGGCTTACCTAGTCTTAGAGACTAAGTGCCATCACGACATCCTACGGAGGGAATTTGGGATCGTGACAAGTTCATCTACTAAAACTTCGGACTAAACATGCTTAAGTTATTTAGTTTATTTGCTAAAACTTCAGACTAAGCATGCTTAAGTTATTTAGTTCATTTGCTAAAACTTCAGACTAAACATGCTTAAATTTTTGTCTTGTAGTATGTAATTTTCTAATGAGTTTTTGCTAATGCATGCTGAAGCTATCTAGTTCATTTGCTAAAATTTCAGACAAAATATGCTTAAGTTATTTAGTTCATTAGCTAAAATTTCAGACTAAACATGCTGAAGTTTTTTAGTTCATTTGCTAAAACTTCAGACTAAACATGCTTAAGTTTTTGTTTTGCAGTATGTAAATTTCTAAAGAGTTTTTGCTAATGCATGCTGAAGTTATTTTGTTCATTTGCTAAAACTTCATACCAAAACATGTTGAAGTTTTGTAACATAGTCTACAGTTTTGTCCTGAGTTTTATCCGAAATATTAGTCTAAACAAGCTGAAGTTTTTTTGTTTATTTGCTAAAACTTCAGCCTAAATATGCTTAATTTTTTGTCCTGCAGTTTGTCAATAGTCTTTTATTAAAGAAGGGTAAAATCATCTTTTTAAAATGCTTTAAACAAAAAAATGGGCACGGATGCAAACGAAAAAACAAAACGGGTATAAGTTAAAAAGGGGCGACCAAACAGGGCGCCCCATGCAATTTTTACAAAAATAGCTAGCTTTTATAAACTTATCGAAAATCGCTCTACTATTTAATGCAGAGATAAAATCTAAACAAAAATATTTTAGCTGAAACACTCACGAGTCTAACCATACCAAATTTGCTCAAATCCGATAGCAAAATCCCGATCAAAACCCTAAAATTCGGCCTAAGGATTTTTTCCAATTTTCCACTCAAAACCACTAATTTAATGATGAAATTAAAGACACAATCATGGGAATTAACCAAAACTAGGTAAGAATCACTTATCACAAATACCCACAGAAGAATCTCTCCAAAAATCGCCTTCTACTGAGCTCTCAATTCAATTTTGTGATATGAACTCAAAACCCTCGATTTGAACCTTTAAATCTGCCCAGGTGCTCCCTTCTTCGCAAACGCGAAATATCCCTCGCGTTCGCGAAGAGAAAATTATTCTTGCCTATAAATTCTACATCGCGAATGCGGTGTCCTAGTCGCGAACGTGAAGGCCTCACAACTCAACCCTACGCGAACGCGCATGCATAAGGGTCTGGGGACCCAGCAACCAATCCCTTCTACGCGAACGCGAGATATTCTTCGCGAATGCGTAGGCTTGTGATCTTAGAGCTTCACGAACGCGGGACTGACATCGCGAACGCGAAGAAGGAAACCAGCAACTGAAGAACACAAGAATGTGCTATCTCCCAAAGGCAAAAAATGATCTATTAACCACCCGAAACTCACCTGAGGCCCTCGGGACCTCAACCAAACCTACCAACAAGTCGTAAAACATCACACGAACTTAATAGAATCCTCAAATCACCTCAAACAACATCAAAAATATGAATTACACACGGATTCAAGCCTAATGAACTTTAAAATTTCTAAATTCTACAAACGACGTCGAAACATATCAAATCACGTCTGAATGACTTCAAATTTTACACGCAAGTCAAAAATGATACCACGAACGTACTTCAACTTTCGAAAGACCAATCCAACCCCGATATCAAAATTTTCATTGTCGGCCAAAATCGCCAAAATTCCAACTTTCGTCAATTCAAGCCTAATTCTACTACGGACCTTCAAATCACATTTCAGATGCGCCCCTAAGTCCAAAATCACCTAACGAAGCTAACGAAATTATAAAAATTCAAATCTGAGGTTGTTTACACATAAGTCGACATCCAATCGACTTTTCCAACTTAAGCTTCCAATTAAGAGACTAAGTGTCTCAATTCATTCCGAAAACCAAAATGAACCCTCCCAGTAAGACACAATAGCAGAAATAGACACGAAAAAAATAGTTAATAGAGGATTGAGACCATAACTCTCAAGACGACCGGCCAGATCGTCACAGTGCTTATATGGATTGTCTCATGAAATTAATTAAAGAATATGCAAGAACTACACATTACCTGTTACATTAAATTTTATCATCAAAACAATATTACAATTTAAATAAAATAACACATACCAAAGAAATGCTTATTTCTCCCCAGGAAACTTTGATCACCATCACGGCAACTTTGATCGCCACCAGAAAATGAAGATATTCTTTCATGAAAGTAATTTTGATCTTGCATTTTTTTGTTCAAATTTTTTGTTACTCATTGCACACATGTTTTAATATTATATATATTATTTTAAAATATTTATACTGATTAATATGAGATATACATTATTTGTACTAATTAACATGAGATACATGTGCAATACTCGTATTCAGAAACTAGTACCCGAGAAATAGATGCTAAGAAACCAAATAGGTTCATATTTCTATAACCCCAAAAAATAAAGGGGCAAAGAGAAAATAACACAAAAGAGAGTTGCAAGATATTTTTGCATTTAGGCACCAATTCTCCTCACCTTTACAAATGCTCCTTCTTTTAAATGTTTGGACATAGATTCCGAAATATGTTTTGAAAAAGTTGATTTGGGTGAAGTTTGATGTGAAATTGAAAATGTGTTTAGATATGAAATTTGGGGTAAATTGTGATATGCTAAAAAGTCTTTTTTCAGCTAAAAAGTCTCAAATGGTCGTAATTTGGCCCAAAATAGATCTTGAGCTATATTTGGGATTTGAAAATTTGATTTTCAAAATCTCCTAAAAACTAGATTAATTCTATAAACAAACACATAATAATTATTATTTTTTTTGAAAAAAAACTTCCAAAACTCATGGCTAAACGCCTACTAAAAATCTTTTGTCTTTTCAATTTCATCTCTTGGATTTGTTATTTCATATTTTTCTTTTTGATTGTTCTGTTCTTTTATAGCCCCTCTCGTTGCCGGCTAATATCCGTCCAAATCAACACCTCGTCTTTTCTCTTGTTCTTTACTTGAAGCAACAAAAATTAAGTGTGGGCATAAAATTCGAACAATTAAAAAAGGGGACCGGATCGGATTAATTCGGTATTTTGGTATTGATTCTTCGATTCTTTAATACTAATATGATATGATTTTTTTACAAGTTCGGTACTTCAATACAGTTCTTGGTATTGAACTTTCGATATTTCAGTCAATCGAAAAGAAATTTTTCCTTACTATATAATATTTAAAACTTATTTATCAAAACTATCCTAATTTTGTATATTACCCACCCTCAACAAGGATTACTTTCAAATTATATACAATCCATTATTATTGCCTTAAATTAGAGGATTTAGTAATATCTTTTTTCTATTTCCTCTCCAATCCTCTTTCAATAAGGATGACACGGCTCCTCTCCAGTTTCCCCAGTTATTGAGATATTAGATACTACCAAACGTCTTTAAGAGTTACTTCTAGTGCAATATAAATTAAGAAGAATACTACGTAAGAAATTACTTCCAAGATCACCTGGCACCTGCTCTCGTACTATTTGTTCTGGACTATAGACATAATAACTGATAGAAAAAATAGATCTGGATTAAATTATCAAAATTCTATTCCAAAATGTGTAAATTAACCTTTATCTTTCTTTTTCCGCTTCTAAAAAGCATAATTCAGTCGAATCTCACACTTTCTCTTTACGCCAAAGAAATCTCTCTCTCTCTCTCTGATTAGTAGGGGTAATTAATAATCTCGTTGTTAGAATTTTCTCATCAACCCAATAAAAGCTATTGTTGTGGAAATTGGATTGTAGATTTTAGTGCTGAATAAGCGTCGAACCCAATTTTGGTCTTTTGAGAATGGGTTCTAACATTGGGTTCTTGAAAAGATGCATACTTCTCTTACCTGAGAAAAAAATAATGTATGTACAACACTATACAAATTGAAAATATATTTCATACAAATTTAATGTAAATTTTAATATCTACAACAACATATATACTAAAAACAAATTTCATACAACTAATTATATAGTATACAACTTATTTACAATTTATCTACAATTTTCATACATCATTTCTACCCAGTTAAATACAACTACAACATCATACAACTTAAATATAATTTTCATACAAATTTTATACAATATGTCTTTTATATGTATTTTGTATATGATTTGTATATATTTTGTAAGTGGTGTATTCTTCCTCCTCCCTGAAATTCCAATCAAAACTTCCTCTCTTAATACAATTTTGATAGATATCAACAACTTTATTTAAAAAGATAGTACTTATAACTTAAATACAAATTTCATACAATGATTCATATATTATACAACTACTAGTTTATGAACACGTGCGTTGCACGTGTATTCCTTGTCAATCAATACAAACTTTTTAAAATAATTTGATTGCATTGAAGTATATAAGTACAATGTAACAATGTGTAATAAAATTAATTTTGATGTTATTAGGTCCAAACATGTGATACAATTGTCTCTCACACCTAATATTTTATTTTGAAAAGATATTTTTAATATATGTTTCATTTCACGTTTCAACTGGTATGTCATGACCAGAACTCTTGAAGTTTATTTAATATTAAATTCACAATTTGTACATACGCAACACGTATTATCCTGTGAGAATTATTAGTAAGTTTATGCATATCAAGACAACAAAATTATTTTTTCATGAATCATTTGCATTAACTTCAAGGTCATTAAAAAGCTAACTATTGAGGTCAGTTCTTAGAATTCTTGCAACCTTAATTTTTTCAACTAAAACGACCAAAGCATGACAACCATGATATAAGAGATCTATCTCTCAACCACCCAATAGTACTACTTTATTACGGTTTTCAAAAATTAGTATTGACTAACCCATCTAAATTTATATAATATAGAGAGATAAAATTAAATACAAACTAAAATTATTCTAATGTTAAACACATTAAGCATTTGCACATGTTATCATTATCATATCACTACAATAATTTATATTTTCCTTTAACATATATAAAAGTGTATAATTTCCAACATAGATTCGAATACTATCTTCACATAAATTTATAAATAATTATATACTGATGCTTCTATTGTTTTAGAATATAAAAAGATGATTTAATAAATACGAAGCAGAATGTTACACCCTATGTTTTCGTACGTAAAAGTACACCGTAAGTCAACTGATGTAAACTATGAAATGAGATCATCTATGAAAGTACATCAAGTAAGTTGATCATGTTAACTTGGAGGTTACAAATATTTAATATCATGAATACCAAGTACCAAGAGGGTTTGAAGGCTTAGAAGCTAAATGAATTGAAGAAAATAAGGTTCGTCAAAAGTCGACAAGTTGGGAATGTTATAACATGTACTTTTGGGGCAAGACTAGGGTGATCAAAATGATAATTAGGTTATGTTATGAGTTATTTTAGTCTTATGATAGTCGTATGTTATGTTTTGAATTCAAGCGAGTTGTGGAACAAAAGTTGGCAAAGATCATCACAAGAAATATGCTGAAAATGAGGTCAAATGTAGCTGAATATTTCTCCCAATGTACTTAGAATTACGGGATGATCTACCTACCAAATTGAAGATCTATGAGTCTAGTTTCCAACGGATTAAACCGTTCATTGATAAAAAAATTGGAGTAGAGACATATTCATATTTTCACAAGACTGCGTAGAATAGTAGGTGATAAGTAGGTACATCACCTTCTTGCCAAAAGGAGAGGCCTCAATTAAAAGATCCCAAAGTCGGCCAAGAGGGGACTTTTAAGGGCTTATAATCTCATTTAATTCATTCATTTGTCAGACCATGAAAACCAAATTTAACTCCTGCAACTCCTTCCCGAAAATCCTACATAAACCCTAGGATGTTATGATGTGATTCTAGTGCGGGAAACCCAGACAACTTGCTAGTTTCTCTTTCTCCTTCTTGTAGCTGCATTGGGGAACTGATTTTTGATGAAAAAGGATTAGGTTTCGTGGGTTCTACTCAGTACAAGGTAAGGTTATGCTTCTCCTTCCATTATCTATGCGTTTGCGAGTTGTAACTCGATCACTGGAGCAGGCCTATGCATTGCAAAAAATGCGAAACTTAAACTAATGGCTGAAATAATTGCTTACTTAAATGGTTAAGAGAGTTGATGCATGGGCAATATCACTAAATCCATGACATAGACGCATAACTGAGCATCACATTGCAGACGAGAAGATGAATAAAGATGAATAAAGAAGAAGAAGAAGAAGAAGAAGAAGAAGAAGAAGAAGAAGAAAAAGAAGAAGAAGAATGGATATCAAAACTTCCTAAAGAGAACGTTAATGGTACAATAGTTTGGCAATATATAAGTTTTAAAAAGTTTACTCGTGGAAGTTGAAAAGAACTTCCAAATATTGAATAGGTATAGGAAGATGAAAAGCAATTCTAAGGTAATGAATAGACTACTAAGTGGTTGTTGTAAGGAAATTACTCTACCTGTTCTTATGCCCATTTACCTGATTAATTATTGTACAACTTAATTTATCATTTATTGAAAGGTAGGTTTTTGGTACAAAAATATTAAAGAAATTGTGTTTAAATGAGGGGTAAAATAGCCATTTAACTTTTTATGGGCATTTTAGTAAATTATCTTCACTTAAAAATTTTCATACTTATAATATAGTATGATTTTTTAACTTTCACGCAACATTCAAATAAAAAAATATATAATTACAACATAATTCAACTTAAATACAACTTTAATACAATTTCATAAGTATATGTTTGTCATGTCTTCTTCTTCTTCAAAATTAGAAATTCAGCCAAGATCAAGTCTAATCTTTACCAAACACCCTCAAAATTGAGATATAAACTCCAAAGAATTATTTTCAATTGTTTGCAACAACATCCAATCAAAACAAACAATAGTGTTTGAAAATCCAAATTCAGATTCAAAACTTTGAAGCTTTTTAATTGCTGTCAATAGCGGAGAATCAAACACCTTCAGAATTTATTAATTGATAATTTCAATTCGAAACACCAATTGTACAACATGAAATGAAATTGCTAAGTTAAAACTCTATATTAAAATAATTGAAATTCTTTGATAAAAAAGAGGATAAAAAGGAGAGAAAAACAAAGGAAGAAAATTGATGAAAGAATAGAGAAGGAGAGAGGGAGAGCATGAATGGGAAAATAATTGATTTCCTATTTTATTCATAATATAAAGGGATACTCATTAATACTAATTTGTATATAATTGATAAATTGTATATGCCTATGTAATTAAGTTAAAACTTGATTAGGGAGGATAAATAAGTTTCATACATAGTATAGATATGTAAAAATCATAATCCAAATACTGAGCCCAAGTTCCCAACCCAAGTTCAACCCCTAAGCCAGTAAGCCCAACCCAACTACCCAAGCGCAACCCGACCCAAGTCACGACTTCAGATGCCCTTTGGAGTTAGGCTAGGTTTCTTTCCCTTGTTTCTAGCGCTAGATTTCTCTCAAAAATCAAAACAGCCTCTGCTTGCTACGGTACACCGCCTAACTCCTCGGCGAGCGACTCCTCTCCTCTTCAAGTCTTCAACAGGTTCGCGACTTCACGCTTAACTTTTTCATTCTTCAATCTTCATCATTTCCAAGGCAAACAGAGAAATTATTTTACTATTCTCTGTGTTTTGATTTTTCATTACCAGCTTTATTAATCAGGTAAATTCCTTTTCTGTGTCATTTAATATGCAATTAGCAGCTAAATTTTGTCATCATTATTTTTCTTTTACGTTTTGCTTTTGGTGCTTTAAGGTTAAGTTGTTTCTATTCAAATGTGTTAAACAAATTTTGAGCAACTCCTACGAAGTATATAAAACCCTAAAATCGTTTATAGATCCATTATTTTCTGTTCGAATGTTTTGTTTAATGAGTTCCGAATTAGTATAGAATCCGGATGATGTCGCTTTATTTCTCTTTCACGGAAGAGAATTGAACGAAAATAAAGAGCTTTAGAAGCCAAAGTGATAGTATGCTGTTTTGTGGGACTGTAATTAAGTGTATTCTATGAACATAAATCAGAGATAGAGCAGCCTTTGTGGTGTTGGTTTTCGACACATTACAAGTTTCTCGTATTTTTTTAATCTATGAACTTTCTTCTGTTAAACTTTAAATTCTTTTGGTTAAGCATTTGTAAGAAAACTAGCTTAGGAGTTAGCACAAATTTATTGAAGGAAAATTCTATCAAAAAGATTTAGTTTTGCTTGATTGAATGAAGAAAATGAAGATTTACGCATATGTATTGCTTTTGCTTACTTGAGTGAAATGATATTATGAGCACAATTTGTTTTCTCTTTTAAATGAAAGTTAAGGTGTAAGTTTGTATTTAAGTTTTGCTTGCTTGAATGAAGTATGAGTCGTTGAGCTTACTTTTTTTTTTTGGTTGCTTGAATGAATGAAGCTATCATCATATTCTTGGGGTTTCTTTCTTTAATAACTTGAGGTATAGGTTTTATTCTAGGTTTCGATTGCTTGAATGGCAACTGAAGTGATGAGCATGTTCATGGGGTTTGCTTTGGGTTTTTTTTAATACTATTATTGGTGCTTATGCTACACCATAACTGCTTGATCTTTTTTTTAAATAGAATTTGCTGCAACTTGCAGGGATAGAAATGTTGAGCACCACGCCAATATTACCCCTTCCAGCGCCCCCGTTGGATGGGAATCTGGGACCAACACCTCCAGCGCAGGTGGTAGAGGAACCAAAGGATGATAACATGGAGGAAAATGAAGAGGACAACGATAAAGCCAATAATGTTCCAACGTCTGTTGCAACACATACTAGAACCATTGGTATCATTTATCCGCCTCCAGATATTAGGAGTATTGTCGACAAGACTGCACAGTTTGTGGCGAAGAATGGCCCAGAATTTGAGAAGAGGATTGTTCTAAATAACGCTGGCAATGCAAAATTTAACTTCCTGAATGCTTCTGATCCTTACCATGCCTATTATCAGCACCGTTTGGCTGAAGCTCGTTCACAGAATCAGGCTTCTGGAGAGCAGCCTACTCAACCAGCAGACCAAGAAGCGGCCCCTGCTCCTCCTACCGCTGATGGTGCTGAGGCAACTGCTAGGCCTGATCCGTCAGCTCAGTTTAGACCTGTCAGAAGGGTTCTTGAGCCACCTGAGGCAGAGCAATATACTGTTAGACTCCCTGAAGGGATCACAGGTGAAGAGTTGGATATCATTAAGCTTACAGCACAATTTGTGGCCAGAAATGGGAAGTCTTTCTTAACAGGGTTGACGAGCAGGGAGATTAATAATCCGCAGTTTCATTTTCTAAAGCCTACTCACAGCATGTTCATGTTTTTCACTTCACTTGCGGATGCGTACTCGAAAGTTCTGATGCCTCCTAAAGGCTTGACGGATAAGCTGCGGAAGAGTGCTGCTGACAGGACAACAGTCCTGGAGCGATGTCTGCATCGATTGGAGTGGGAAAAGTCACAGGAGCAGGCTAGGCAGAAAGCTGAAGATGAGATAGAACAGGAGAGGTTGCAGATGGCTATGATTGATTGGCATGATTTTGTTGTCGTTGAGACTATAGATTTTGCTGATGATGAAGATCTGGATTTACCTCCACCTATGACCCTTGAGGAGGTTATAAGGAGGAGCAAGATGCCTACATTGGAGGAAGAAGAGTATGTTGAGCCCGGAAAAGAGGTGGAAATGGAGATGGATGAAGAAGAGGTGCAGCTAGTCGAAGAAGGTATGAGAGCTGCGACTCTTCAAGAGAATGGTGATGTCAAGAGTGTTGAAACCATGGCAATTCCAGAGGAACAGGACCCACCTATGCGGATTGTAAAGAACTGGAAGAGGCCTGAAGAGAGGATCCCCGCAGAAAGGGACCCAACTAAGTATGTTGTCTCTCCTATAACTGGTGAGCTAATACCTATTAATGAAATGTCTGAACATATGAGGATCTCTCTCATTGATCCGAAGTACAAGGAACAGAAAGACAGGATGTTTGCGAAGATTAAGGAGACAACTCTTGCGCAGGATGATGAGATTTCTAGGAACATTGTTGGACTTGCAAGAACTCGTCCGGATATATTTGGTACTACGGAAGAAGAAGTTTCAAATGCGGTCAAGGCTGAGATTGAGAAAAAAAAGGAAGAGCCGAAGCAGGTCATATGGGATGGTCACACAGGTAGCATTGGTCGCACTGCAAGCCAGGCAATGTCTCAGAACACCAATGCAGATGATCAGAATGATGCTGCAAATGATGAAAGAAACCTTCCCGGTCCGCAGGCTCCTCCACCTCCCAGGCCTGGTTTTCCATCTGTTAGGCCACTACCTCCACCTCCTGGGCTTGCGCTGAATATTCCTAGGCCTCCTAATACAGTCCAGTATTCCACCTCCACCAGTGCTGGGGTTGCTGCTCCGCCTCCACCTCGACCTCCTATGGTTAACATGATTCCTCAGGTTCGGCCCCCACCTCCTCCCATGCCACAGATGCTAGGTCAGCAAAATCTGATGGTAAATCGTCCGCCAATGCCTCCATCAATGGCCATGAATTCGCATGGCCATCCTATTCCACCACCTCCTGGATCACAGTTTACACCTTTGGGAGCACCTCGACCCTTTGTTCCCCTCCCGATGTCCCAGCCCGGAATGTCTATGGTTCCGCCTCCTCCTATTCCCCAAGGAATGCCTCCTCCTCCTCCGCCAGAAGAAGCCCCTCCTCTACCTGAAGAGCCAGAGCCGAAGAGGCAAAAGCTTGATGAGTCTGTTCTCATTCCTGAAGAGCAGTTTTTGGCTCAGCACTCGGTAGGGATAGCTTTCTTTGTTACTTTTTCCTCCAATATTTTTACATAATTGTCTGGGTCTCTTTTAGAACTTTGTTTAATGCCTCATGTTTACTTACATCCTTGCAAATTTTGTTTCCTGCTGGGTTGTATTGCAGGGTCCTGCAAGGATCAATGTATCTGTACCGAATACTGACGAAGGGAATCTCAAAGGACAAGTTCTGGAAATCACAGTGCAATCTCTGTCTGAAAGCATTGCCAGTCTAAAAGAGAAGATTTCCGGGGAGGTTCAGCTTCCTGCAAACAAACAAAAGCTGAGTGGAAAGGCTGGTTTTCTCAAGGACAACTTGTCTCTTGCATACTATAATGTTGCATCTGGAGAAATTCTCAGTCTCTCTCTGAGAGAACGTGGTGGCAGAAAGAGATGAATGGGGAGTTATTTTGCATGGCCTTCAAAGGTTTATTTTGGAACTGTTTGGCATATCTAATCCTTGTTATGAATTTAAAGATTTCTCCATACTTCTTTCATGTTATTTTGGAGATTATATTGGTCTTGTACTTCTAGTTTTTCTTTTTGCAATTTAATCAACTTTATCCTTCAAGCTGATGGTTGTGGGTATCTACTACAGATTTTGGCATGTTGGCGATCATCCATGAGGACAACAGGGAGTTTATTAGTTCTATGTTTATAAGTGCAATGACTGTGCGTTGTGTTTATGTTACTAATTTGTGTTTGTCTTGACGTGTGCAGTTGCTTCACCCTAACTAGAGCTCAGTTGTTATTTTG
>AWOL01S0001652.1:19779-36754 GCA_000715115.1 Nicotiana otophora
AAAGAAACCTTCCTGGTCCGCAGGCTCCTCCACCTCCGAGGCCTGGTTTTCCATCTGTTAGGCCACTACCTCCACCTCCTGGGCTTGCGCTGAATATTCCTAGGCCTCCTAATACAGTCCAGTATTCCACCTCCGCCAGTGCTGGGGTTGCTGCTCCGCCTCCACCTCGACCTCCTTTGGTTAACATGATTCCTCAGGTTCGGCCCCCACCTCCTCCCATGCCACAGATGCTAGGTCAGCAAAATCTCATGGTAAATCGTCCGCCAATGCCTCCATCAATGGCCATGAATTCGCATGGCCATCCTATTGCACCACCTCCTGGATCACAGTTTACACCTTTGGGAGCACCTCGACCCTTTGTTGCCCTCCCGATGTCCCAGCCCGGAAGGAATAGGCGCCTCCTCCTATTCCCCAAGGAATGCCGCCTCCTCCTCCACTGGAAGAAGCTCCTCCTCTACCTGAAGAGCCAGAGCCGAAGAGGCAAAAGCTTGATGAGTCTGTTCTCATTCCTGAAGAGCAGTTTTTGGCTCAGCACTCGGTAGGGATAGCTTTCTTTGTTACTTTTTCCTCCAATATTTTTACATAATTGTCTGGGTCTCTTTTGGAACTTTGTTTAATGCCTCATGTTTACTTACATCCTTGCAAATTTTGTTTCCTGCTGGGTTTTATTGCAGGGTCCTGCAAGGATCAATGTATCTGTGCCGAATACTGACGAAGGGAATCTCAAAGGACAAGTTCTGGAAATCACAGTGCAATCTCTGTCTGAAACCATTGCCTGTCTAAAAGAGAAGATTTCCGGGGAGGTCCAGCTTCCTGCAAACAAACAAAAGCTGAGTGGAAAGGCTGGTTTTCTCAAGGACAACTTGTCTCTTGCATACTATAATGTTGCATCTGGAGAAACTCTCAGTCTCTCTCTGAGAGAACGTGGTGGCAGAAAGAGATGAATGGGGAGTTATTTGGCATGGCCTTCAAAGGTTTATTTTGGAACTGTTCGGCATATCTAATCCTTGTTATGAATTTAAAGAATTCTCCATACTTCTTTCATGTTATTTTGGAGATTATATTGGTCTTGTACTTCTTGTTTTTCTTTCTGCAATTTAATCAACTTTCTCCTTCAAGCTGATGGTTGTGGGTATCTACTACAGATTTTGGCATGTTGGCGATCATCCATGAGGACAACAGGAAGTTTATTAGTTCTATGTTTATACAAGTGCAATGACTGTGTGTTGTGTTTATGTTACTAATTTGTGTTTGCCTTAACATGTGCAGTTGCTTCACCCTAAATAGAGCTCAGTTGTTATTTTGTTGTATCTTCTAAGTCCAAGGCCATTCTGGATTAGAATTATCTAATGTATTCTTGGCAGATATTCCTTATAATTTTAGAGGCTTCGCATAGCAATTTAATATCTCTGATTCTTATCTGGACTTTATGACTTATTTCTGTAGAAGATGTGCTTGTCGTGGTGGGAGATACTTGTTGCAAGCACAGCTGCCTCTTTTGTGGTGCGTTTTTTGGGGCACTTGAGCCCCCTTCATTGTTTTGGTTTGTTTTGATGGAGTCTACTGTATGGAGAAAGTGACTATGGTTTCTCTGATGTGTTTATTTTATCAACACAGCTTTACCCCTGTTAAGGGCTGTGATATATGCTGTATTTATCGGTTGTTTTATGACCTCGATAGCGAAAGGAGGTAGACTTATTGCCCTTTTCATTGGCGTGTTCATTTATTGTTTGGTGAGAACCTGTTGGCTGAAATCAAGATTCAACATTTTTCTTTTTGCAGTTTGCCCTGGCTTTCAGAGGATGTCACAATGATTGACACATGCTTTTGTAATATTTGGAAGTTCCTTATTTTTTGGCGGATAATGTGCCATTTTAGGTTCATTAGCTATAATTTTTAACGGAATTGATTGATCAGGTTATATAATGTCCATACTTTTGTGCGAAGCTCCTTATTTTTTGGCGGATAATGTGCCATTTTAGGTTCATTAGCTATAATTTTTAACGGAATTGATTGATCAGGTTATATAATGTCCATACTTTTGTGCGAAGCTCCTTATTTTTTGGCGGATAATGTGCCATTTTAGGTTCATTAGCTATAATTTTTAACGGAATTGATTGATCAGGTTATATAATGTCCATACTTTTGTGCGAAGCTCCTTATTTTTTGGCGGATAATGTGCCATTTTAGGTTCATTAGCTATAATTTTTAACGGAATTGATTGATCAGGTTATATAATGTCCATACTTTTGTGCGAAGCTCCTTATTTTTTGGCGGATAATGTGCCATTTTAGGTTCATTAGCTATAATTTTTAACGGAATTGATTGATCAGGTTATATATGTCTATACTTTTGTGCAGTTTGTAGCTTGCGCCACATTTGTTGGGTCTATTGATCATAATTTCACTTCCAATTGATGATATTAGTACTAGTGAGATTTGGCAGCTGGGAATGTGATGGACATTTTAAGAAGCTGCGTCCTATGAAATCATGCTCTCTGTCCATGTGTTTTCTTTTAACTGCCCAGCTTTCCCTAGCAAGCAGAAGTTATGAACAGAAACCATTGGATGCGACTTCTAGATGAAGTGGCCTTTTTGATGAGACAATTAAGTATCAAGGAGTTTGCTTGGATTTTACCTGAATTAGATAATCGCCGAGAGGGTAGAGTGCTTTGTTGACTCGTTTAATTTTCGTTTTTAAGACTAAATCACTTAGTTCGCCACATGGCCATTTCTTAGTTAATTTCCTATGTAGGTTTCACCATCCTTGGAAAATTTAAGTCTTCATGCGTTATGGAGGGGTATATGTTGCTTATTCTCGTTATGGAGTGCTTCCTGCTAACAACTTTTTGATTATACGATCGAGTGAAAAGAAGGGGTCAGAGTTAAAGTAGAAGAGGAAGCATGTAGTAGGGGAATGACCAACGAGGGGTAGAAAGAAGGGGTCGCGCGTACTATTGTTCTCCACCTATATGAGATTTGATTGACGCGATGCGGATACTAGTTTAAAAGAAAAAAGTTGAAGTAGAAAGAAGTCGAAGATAGTGATATGTACTTCATTTGGGTGATTGAGCACAATGCTGGTGTTTAGTTATTATTGAGTTTGTGACCCCGGACAAGATGAATGCACCTGCGGGATGAGTTTGTTCCTTCTAGCGACACCATATGGGCACAATAATATGAGGCTGAATGCATATGCGGTCCATTAAATTTGCCTGACTTTTTCATTTAGACACCTTGATTAAACTTTGTTCCTATTGAATACTTCAGTTTTTTGACCATTAGCCAAAAATTAAAAGCACGTGAGTTTCGATCTCCAGATCAACCAGTCAGGTTTGGCCACATCACCCAACGCCCCACCTATTCAGATACACCTACCCTCAGACAATTCACCCCTCGTCCCAACCCCCACAATCCCCACCCCGAAAAACTATCGGTATTGACATGGAAAAACAATATATCAATAAAATCACTATGAATACTTTCTAAGTTAGGTAAGGGACGATTTGGTTTCTGCTCAAATCGAGATTAAAACCAAACAAAATCAAATCTTTTGTAAATTTTAGGCTTTGAACTTGGAAAAAGTTTTCGTAAGAGAAAAATGGCGACCTTTTCTTAAAAGAAAACAATAATAATAACTTGTCAAAACTTCTGTTCTACAAAATAGTATGCGTTTAAGTTCTAGCAACAAATGCAGTTCCACTAAAATCCTGAAAACACTTAAAATCATTTAGACAAACACCATTATTTCAGAAAAATGGCGGCTAATGTGCCGTGTTGTGGAACAAAATTTTCTTATCTTATATTGGCAATCATTTAATATATGGAGGCGGTGGCATGGAGAGAACGAAAAAGAAGAGAATTTTTTTTAAAGAGAAAGATGGCCTCTCACGCGATTAGAAAAAATGTGGTACACTCTTTGTGTCATGTCAGCAGTATGTGTCTAATATGCATAGTATGACTCAAGTTTAGGCGTTAATAAAATCAAAGCTTAGTTTAAATGCCTAAATGGAAAAACCAGGCAAGTTTAAGGGACCACATATATATTCAATCATTATTAAATGGTATATCAATTACTACGTACAAGATATAAATAGCACGGATGAATCCTCCATTTACATCGCAGAACTCTATATACATAAAGGGAAATCATCACAACAACAACAAAGGGCACGTTACCCAAAAAAGAAAAAGAAAAAGGGAAACCAATTTTATGGACTCAACAATTGGCAAAGGAGCATTAGGAATCTCATTGTAGTTTTCTACTAAATGTGACTCTTTGTGCTCCTGCTTCTTCAAGATCCATAATGTCAAAAAGGGTCCCAACAGGAACTGAAAATCATACGGTTTCAACAGTTGGCTAGGATAGAAAATATAAGGACCCGTCCAACCTTTGGTAGGAACAAGCTTGTTCCTACCAAATAGATTAATGATGGCATTAAAGATTATCATGGATATGAAGCTTCATAATTTCAAGAAATGAAATTTTTAAGGGAAGTAGGACATTATACATTTCAAGTCAGAGTTCTGCTATCTTGAATGTTGAACAATAATTTGCTAGTAGTACTGAATCAACTTTAAGCACATTTAAGCACATGAAATAGTTAAAACTTCATGAAATTCAGATCCAAGAAAGTAGTGATTTTACTGAGCTGAGCATGCTGAGAATGTTTCTCCATTTCTGGTTTCTGACCAACATTCTCCATTGTTTACCGTACACCTTCCAAGTCCAACGGCTGTCAGATAATAGCAAGCCAGTTGGGTGGGAAAAAAAATTAAGTTGTCTAATGTTCAAGAGGGACTAGCAACTCAATAAGCCGATTATCTTCTAAAATTCCCCATGCCACTAGTAAATCCTAGCAAGAGGATTGCTAGTACGACTCAAATAGAAAGATTGAGCTCTTAAAAGTATTTCAAGTGGGGATGTAATTCTGGACTGAAAAATTCAATAAGCAATATTCTGATGAGACGAGGGTTACTTCCTATACCAAGAACATACATGCCAGGTATGTTGCTCGAATTCTCCAAAAATGCATAACATATTTTGGAGGATCCGACACGGGTGCGGCCACACCTTTGCACGCAGTTATGTTAGATTTCTGATCGCGCCAGCAGCCACCATTCCTTTCAAGGCACTATTGTCCATTGAGAATAAGCAGCAATTTAGCATACTCAGCTTATTTTACGCTATATGTTCTATGGTCAAGACTCAAGATCATGAAGAATTGGGACGGTATCAAACCTCCACTTAAACATATCAAAGGTTCAGTTGTTTCCTTAAATCCAGCACGTATGGATTTCAAACCAGCAGCCCTCTCCAATTTTCCTTAAAGAAACAGTAAAAAAGAATTTGAGTACTCAAAGAGGGAGATAACAGAGATCCACAGAGTATATTATATCCCTGGAAATAATTATCATAAAATTGCTAACAGTTAGTTTACATTGGGACTTATTTTTGCTAAATCTACACACATACCTCGATATTGTTCACGTGCCCCGTCATATTCCTTATAAATTTTCCATGCGCTAAACGCCATAAAATGAACACGAAATTTATGGCAAAACATTGATTATTGGTTATTAGGCCGTTTCCAATGCCCCTACGAATATTCAGGCCAATCGGAATTCGTCAATTTTTTTTTACAAAATCAACATTTATTAATACACGTGTAAAAGTGGATATAATCACAAATTCGTATTGCATGACTTCAAAACGCCATAAAATGAACCCGAAAGTTATGGCGAAGGTCATTTCTGATGGGTCCAAAATTTTTTAGGTGATATTCGGTGCCAGTCATCCGAATTCATGAAGATGACGTGGATATTAGCACCCAAAAAATCAAAAATTGTGCTGAATTCCTATTTTATGGCCCTAAAACACTAAAAAATGAGGAACAAAAATGGAAAAACAATGTCTATGGTTCACTAGGTCGTTTCTAATTGGCCAGCAAAATTTTAGGTGATTTGGGGCTGGTCGCCCGAATTCATGAATATGACGTGGACATAGAACACGAAAAATCGAAAATCATAAAGAATTCCTGTTTTATAGCCCTAAAACGCCAAAAAACAAGGAACAATCATAGAGAAGTAATGACTATGGTTCATTAGGTCGTTTCTGATTGGCCCACAAAAGTTTAGGCGATTCGGTGCCGTTCGCTCAAACCTTAATGAGAACATAGAAGTAAATGTTAGAAGATTTAAAGGCTAATAAGCAAAACCTTATTAAAAACGTAGAAGATAATTCTTGAGTTTTTCTTTCGCCATTTTCTCTTCTATTCATGTTAATATAAAGGTTAATTCGGCTTCGTGACTAAGTTGAAAGATTGATTATTTGGAATTGTGTTGTAAGGGATCTTTGTGCACTGTCATCAGTACCAAGGATTATATAGATGTTGCATTTCCAACAGTGTGTACAGTAAATAATATATAATTATCTAACAATACAAAAATATGATACACATTTAGAGGTCAACCGTCAACATGAGGTTGAAGTATCATAATAATTTTTTATATTATTGATGTTGGTGGAAATTGATATAGTAACACTGAGTTGCCATGTAAGTAGAAGGCGTTTTAATACTAAACGAGAGCGCAAGTGCAAAAAACTAGTTGTGAATAGTCAAAACTTTAAACGACTATAATTTTGCGCTCGATTGTCGGATTGACGTGATTTTTATTTATTTATTTCGGCTATTTTTTCGAGATCTAGCCGGACAAATTG
The DNA here is from genome assembly GCA_000715115.1 of Nicotiana otophora. NCBI lineage: Eukaryota > Viridiplantae > Streptophyta > Magnoliopsida > Solanales > Solanaceae > Nicotiana > Nicotiana otophora. The sequence continues at coordinate 26,500 of AWOL01S0001652.1, forward strand.
CCGCAGCAGTTTGGCCCAGTCAGTTTTGAGAAAAAACAGCCTTTTACCCATTCAACTTGCATTTCCTCCAAAATTGGTGCAACATTGTAGTTCATTCTTATAGAAAAATTAGATGAAAAAAATGAGTTCCAGGTTGAAATATTTGCGGTATTGCGGATGTCTATATCAATTTCAATGTATGAGTTTCAATTTCAAAAAACGAAGCAAATCTCATTCGTGATTAATATCTATATTAAAAAGTGCATAAATTATACTCCCTCCGTTTCAACTTATTTGAACCTATTTCCTTTTTGGTCCGTGCGGAAAAGAATGACCCTTTTTCATATTTGGAAATAATTTACCTTTATGCAATAATATATAGCCACACAAAATATATGTGCCTCATTTTACACCACAAATTCAAAAGTCTTCTCTCTTTTCTTAAACTCTGTGCCCAGTCAAATGAGTTCACATAAATTAAAATGGAGGGAGTATTAAGTTATAATTTGGCTCATCAGTTAAGAACTAAAATAGGCCCGGACGTATGGCGGAAGGCGTGGGCTATAGCACACGAAGATATGGGAATCAGGCGAAATTTTAGTTTTATGACCGTAAAACGCCAAAAAAGAGGAACGGTCATAGCAGGGCGGTAACAATGTTTTCTTAGGTCGTATTTAATGTCTCGAAAATTACTTAGGTGATCTGGGCCCGGGGGGCCCAGGCGCACGACAGAAGGCGTGGGCTATAGCACATAAAAATATGGGAATCAAGCGGATTTCCAATTTTATAGTCGTAAAATGTTAAAAGACGAGGAACCGTCATGGCGGGGCGGTGCCAATGGTTCCTTAGGTTGTATTCCCAAAATATGTTTAGGCAATTCGGGTCCAGGGGCCCAGGGTGCACGTCGAAATGCGTGGGATATAGCACACAAAAATAAGGGAGATCGGGCGGAATTCAAGTTTTATGGCCGTAAAACGCTAAAAAATGAGGAACGGTCATGGCGGGGCGGTGACAATGGTTACTTAGGTCATATTTGATGTCCCAAAAGTTTTTTAGGCGATCAGGTTTCGGGCGGACTGGGCGCACGACGGAAGGCGTGGGCTATAGCACACGAAATTATGAGAATCGGGCGGAATTTCAATTATATGGCCGTAAAATACCAAAAAATGAGGAATGGCCATGGCGGGACGATGAAAATGGTTCCTTAGGTCGTATTTGATATCTCGAAATTTGTTTAGGCCACCCGGGTCCAATGGCCCAAGACCACGACGGAAGGCGCGAGCTATAGCACACGAAAATATGGGAATCGCTTGCAGCTATTCCTTACAACTATTCTCCAATCACCCGAAAACAGCGGCGAGGCGGGCATTTATTTTGCAGAAAGACTGGATGCCTTGCAGGGTCGCTTGCCTAGTTCACCGGTACTAGGCTATGAGAGGCTCAACATCGGGTCCAATGTAAAGCAAGCCTTTCGAATGATAGTGGTTCCATACGGGTAGACGTAGGCCCTGGAATCATAACAAAGACAAGACAATTATAGGAAGGACGTACGTGTTCTCAGGAGAGTGCGGACTCGGTTAGTATACAAGATCATCAATATAGTAATAGGATGCATCTGTTGAAGGCAAGACTCATGTAACAACAAGCTAGATCGAAGCTCAGCCATAGTTGGTTTTGGTCGTTGAAGCTTCGTCGTAGTGACAAAGCTTTCATAATCCGAAGGCAGGCCAGCAAGAAGGAATGTAAACATATTAGATTGGGACAGCGGTGCATTGATAGATGCCAAGGAGTCACAATTGTTCTTGAATGTATGAAGGTAAGCCGCCATAAACTAATTTTCTTTCTTCTCTCTTTCACTATCATGTTCCTCACTAATTCGAAAGGTTTTCTTTAAACCATACTTTGGGGAGGGGATCTTTGAACCTTGTTTGAGCTTCTCTTCCCCTTTCTAGACAAGAAAGGAGAAGGGGAAGGGGAACTCCTTTCTTTTTATTTTCACTTACATACGCGAATCTAGGTCCAACCTCGCTTACATTCAGTTATCAAGGGGGATGTCTACTCTTTCGTTTATATACACAAGCTCCCGATTAGTCGGAATCGCACTTCTGTGCAATATCCAACGTATATTAAAGCACTTAGCTGCCAAGCATCAACAAAATAGCCTGAAGATTGGTGCCCGGTGACACAGTAAAGGTTGAACCATCAACAACTCTGAGTGCCCTAGTCTTAAGTTCCTATCAACCACTTTCCCAACAAGGTAGCCGCCATGGTAATGCGATATTGTGGTCACAACGACAGAACTATCCCATCAAAAAATATTGGATAGATTAGCACACAATGAAGGTCCAACATACCCGAAATATATAGGACCAAACTCTTGTTTGTACTTGAATTCCTACATGGAGCGGATTTGTTGTACATTATGAATCTTCATGTTCACACACCTCTTCATATCCATCACCAGGATTTCAGAAGTAATGAAACCTGACTATTGGGTTAACCCTAACATAAGTTGATGCTAGTCAGAGAGAACCAGCAGAGAGGGGGCCAACAATCTTTTCCATCAGGGTAGCCATAGTAAAATATACCGGAGAGGGGGAGCTCCTAACAAAATCACCATGAGATAGGGCTTTTCTCCCAAACATCTCCTTCTGCACAAGTAGCTATCGCGCCTAACCTTTGAAATTGAGCTGCTTCTCTCTCTTGTTCCTTATCTGGTTCCGGCCAGTGCTCGAAAGCAAGCTACTCGCGTTATATAGAGGGAGAAGAGCAACAAAATTGAAGAAGCAGGTTCAAAGCTAAGGTATAAATAGGCTTTCTTTCCGTCTTCTTTTCTGCAAGGGGTAGATGCCTTAGATTAAGAAAGGGTTGGTAGGCCCTTAGTCTACTCCCGATGATCCTCTCCTAGTCAATTGCTTGGGGTTTCAGACCATTGCTTTCTTTTTTAGTTGTATCAGGTGCATCGACTTTGCTTTGACTTAACTTGTACGCATAGTTAGTAATCGATGTAAGAAAGATTCTTCTATGATAAGTGGTCCATTCCACCTTAAGAAGTAGCCCATTCTATAAGTTTTCCTATAAAGCGAGGGCTTCTTCTTCCTGCCTTTTCTGTAAGAGACTTTCTTTCTTGCCTAAGTATGGGTCTACCTGCCGTTTTCTTATATGCCTTACCCTTCCTTATCTTGAGTCTTGGTATGCTTAGATTCCGGTTCCCCAGTCAGCAATCGAATCTCTTTTTGCCTTGGTGTGCGAGACAACAGAGGGGCATCTTAGCCTTCTTCTCCCTTGCGGATCTATTACAACTAGCGATTATGATAAATATTATTATAGAAATCGGGGCTAATTCAATAGAAATCGGTCGTACCTAGCCTCGATTCACATCGCAAACATTGTCCAATGATTCATGAATATATGGAAAAAACAGAGTTGGCGCATCTAATATTTCTTCTTCAGTGCCAGGCATAAAAAGCTAGCACTAAGAGCAGGGGATGAATCTGTATCGACTTCCTTTTGAATAACTTGGATAACATCTTTATGGACATCTAAGAGAGGTTCTTTCTACTTGTGCTCCTCCTCCTGCTAATGCTAGTGCAACTTTGAAAGTTGTTAAAGCAAATATTCGATACCTCTTTTATTTTTAATTAATAATTGATATTCTCTAATCGGCCTAATCTCGTAATACATTGTTATGTCCCTGACTTGAGACTAATGCAATCAGTTCCTTCCTTTGCCTTCTCTTTCGACATTCGCCAATGGGATAGGACAACCGATTGAGTCTGAACCTTAATTTAAAGATAGAAGGAAGACCCAGATGGACTTAATTAGGAGCATGGCAACCCTTCGCGCATGAGATAGCAATGATAGGATATTGACCGGTCGGGGTTGAGTGATACTCAGGGTTTAGGGCTCCTTCTACTGCTACAACTACCTCTCTTCTGTTCTCTTTTATAAAGTTAAAAGACCACCAGAGAGGCAAGTGCTTTCATGAATGCGGTAAACCAATCAATCTTTTCATTTTATATAAGGGACAGGGAACCGGCCCAGCAAACTCAATTTCTCGAAGAAAAGAGAGGGTGCTCTTCTAATATTTAGCTCCTAGCTACTCTACCTCTCTATTTCCAAAAGCCCTATTCACTTATAGCCCTATAACTAAGCAGGCAGGCGAGACATCAGAGCAGCTGTAGAATGGAGAATGCAATTCCATTTTTTTTATATGAAAGGGGTGGCATGTGAAACCAACAATCCCATATTGTGGAATAAGAGCAGCGGCACTTGCGTAAATAGGTATTGGGGAATGGACTGATTAAACTAAGGAACTGAACTAATGGACTAGGAGGAATAATAAGTCAATCTTGGTTGGAATCGAAAGCGTGAAAACTAACCACATGATCAGCAATGGGCATAAACCCTAAAACAAGATTCACTCGTTCTTTAGTCCTTATGTAGACATGAAAGGGAGGCCCCACAGATAGGATTCAGATTTCTGAATGGGAAAGCATTTTTTGTCGGCCTGTACGCTGATTCTGACTCAAAGATATACTCTCTGCCAACAAAAACATACTATATTTACTAGTTTAAATCGATTCACTAAGATAGTTAAAAGCCTTATTACTTACGCAATTCCACCAGTGTGTAATACATCCAGCATTCTCAATATTAAACGCTTTTGGCAAGCCAGAGCAAGACTTATATGTGGGAACCCCCCGGTAAATGAGACCTCTCTAGTCAAATAGGTTTCTAATAAGACATTATCTTATTCATTACTTATGCAATGAATTTAGTTTTCGTAGCATCAACGTTACCTTCATATCTCCCTCGTCTAGTCGAGATTCCCTAAGAGAAAGGGATCAAATTTGTAGTTGTAGTTTCTATACGTCAATCCAATCTCGCTTCCATTCATCATCCATTCTAAGGAAAATTTCTTGAATAAAAGGCTAAGAATAGTCTTATAAATCCTTGTCCGTTATGTATGCTCCAGTAAGAAAGTCCCTTACTTTGGCTAGTAAGGATGTTCATTTTAGGCAAGCACGCTGCAACGCGAGTACCCTTTTTGTTTTTTACTTTTGTTTTAATAGAGGAGATTTCCATTGGACTAGTTAAAAGACTTAGATAACACACCGAGTTTACATAAGAAAAAGTTCACGTAAAGAAAAGATATTAGACTAGGCATTGCACTAGTAGCGTTTACGAGCCTCCGCTTCAGTACCATCTCCTCTTTTACCAGCCGAGCTGCCATGTCAACCTTTTGAAGCACTTTCTTCCTAGCTAGAACCCACACAGTGCAAACATAAATGAGAACTAAGCATAGTCTGACTACCTAGCGCACAGAACAAGAGTAATCTACTTCACTCGAGAAGAAGAAATAGGCTAACGATCGGCTTAAATAAGAATGCCTCCTCTCTTTCCAAGCTAGCTCCGATGCAACTGCTATCGAATTAGCTCTTGGGAATATCATAGGTAAGAAGGAAGCCAATGCTGGAGGAAGTGAATCAATCATAAGAGGTTGTTTAAAAAGGTCTATTGTTTGCCCGAGTAGGGGAAGGGATTGACCTAAGGCAAGGTTTACTTGTCCTACTCTAGTACTGGTAGGAAGCCTCCTTTCGAGTAGTCTCATAGGCCAGACCAGTTCCAACCATTCTTGCTAAGGCTCCTAGTGAAATATCAAACTTAAGAGTAAGAAGAATTTCTTGTCTTAGACTTAGATAGCAGTTGCAAGTTTAAAGACCAGCAACGAGGGGAAGAATTTTGTAGAGAAATTTAGACAGGTTGACTCATTTTTTGAGAATTCTTTATAGAAATAATAGAGGGAGGATATCGAAATGAAATACTTATATCGAATGAGCCCCTATCTCAATAACAAGTAATGAGCTATTATCATATGCCTATGGTCTTCGTTCCTTACACGATAGATTGAGAGCCAGATTGAGATGCCCTATCGAGGGAGTCTCCAACTTTACATCTATCTACTATTAAGAAAGGAAGGGGATAGGGTTTGAGTTACCCAAATTAATAACAAACAAGGTTTGGAGAACAACCTAATTACGAAAGAGACCCTGTTGATTTGTCAAACATCTATAAGCCAGGATTCTAGAGAAAGAGATGCTATTAAGGATACTTTAACAAAACCTTAGGACTTATCTTGAGTTGGGAATCACCAGTTTGAATCGAAGAATAGGCACCCACGAATTAGCAGCATATTTGTGGGATCTATCAAGTGGAAAACCGGGATGTCAATACACCGAAGAACTACCAAACACGATCACCAACAAGAGAGTAGCAACTGCTGGCTTGGGGCTCAGAGCTCCTTAATCTTTGGTTCGCTTTGGGATTGCGTTCGATCTTGGCTCGGGGTTGGATCCTAGGCCCATCTAACAATAAACTACAACACCAGATCTCCAGCGGATAATACCCTAAAAGAAAGACTGGTGATTCATCGATACCAAGGTTGGGGCTCCTTTACAAGCTCAAGAGAAGAACACGGGGAAATCCTAGCTTCATAACATAGGAACAAGAGCTACAAGAGCGGGTTACTAAACCATTCGAGATACAGAAAATGGATCCTCGCTCTCGACACCCTCCCCCTTAGGCATAACTCCTTGCGAACACCTCAGTACATATCACCAAACAAGAGATGCTAGCATTGATATCAGAAAAAACAACATTGATTGGTTGAAGCATGCTTTGATTATCTTTTAGCTCGGTAACAAGAGAGAGATTGGCATCAGAGAACAAATCAAATGACGAAGGAAATACCGCTGATTTGTCGAGAATCTACATCTAGGACATGTAGACAAGAAGCTAGCAACTCGATCTAGAGATCGAAGAATGGGAGAATGGCTCGAACATGTAAGAGATACTGGCGATAGGTCTTAGAGATACAATCGATAAATCACCGGAAGGAAATACTGGTGATACGCTAAAAGATACTGGGAATTCTACAAAGAAGTGCACCTGGACTATAGAGCTCCTCACCCACTAAAAAGAGAAGAGGCCGGGGAGGATCGATACACTTCATTGTCCATCCCATGGATAACTATTTCCTCTTGCTTATTCTTTCTTTTGAGTGCTGCTTGAGTGAAGAAGATGGTTGACTACTTTCAACCAGACAAAATCATTTGATTGACCAGGCCTCCTTAGGGAATGCAGATTCAGTATAAAATGGTACCAAGATTGACTAATTAAAGAATCTCTATATTCCTAGATGCCCGGCAAGACACGAGAAAGACCTGAAAGGCGAAAGAAGCCCTTCGATCAAATGAAAGTTCCTAGCCCGAGTTTAGATATTCTATTCATCAATAGAGTCATGCTCTTTGAGTGAGTTAACGTTGACCATAAATCCCCTTCTTGGGATTCAGAGAGGTTTGCGTACCTGTGCTTTGAATTTTGCTGGCGGGATTTCATCATCCATATCCATCACTTTGAGGGGTAAGCACATCCGTACAGACTTGGCTCCTTTAAATGAAAAAAGGCTTATTGTCGGCAAATACCCCCTTCTCATCAACGTATTTTTAGAATTAATGAAGGGTGGAAGATACCACGTTGTGGATCCAAGCACACAAAGTTTAGGAGGTGTCACCATCAATCACTTAAGATAAGAAGTGACCCCAGTCTTCAGATCCTATGTGTGGCACACAAATGAATTTTGCCGATGACTCTTCACAAGTAGGGGCGACGTCGATTTGAAAAGAAAGCAAGATGCTTATTATTATCTTATCCTTATCTTTTTAAAGACTCTGCTTGTACAAGTCTTAAATGATTCCAGGGCTGGGATCACGAACGGAGTTCTATCACCTTCCACCCCAACTAGAAAGAGTTCCCTTTCGGCCTGGATAAATAACCGAGTTCAAAGGAGGGAGTTATCTCATGCCACTAGGTATTCTCTACCTAGCCACCTATCTCGCTTTTGGGTAGAGGTAGGCTCTTTCAAGATGCAAGATTCTTAAAGACTTTCGTGCTTCTATCGCTCATTTATTTGTTGCTGCTAGCTTGCGGTCACTCATCTCTTTGTTTCTAGATGAGGCTTTTCCTTCACTCATGTCACTTGGCGGTCACTCTTCTTATTTATTGGTTGTCATTCGGTTACTAGTCCACCTCACTTTTGATTAGTTTGAAGGCTGCTTTAGCGGCGTAAGCAGAAGACTATTGAAAGTTGACGAAGGCTAGACAATGTATAGCACTCTGTCAGCGAAGCCCCCTGCTACGAATGAGAATGAACGAACTCGGTTTAGCATAAAAGGAGAGAAGAATAAGTAAATGGATCATAGCAATTAGCGAGACTTAGAGTGATTGCAAGCTATGCTCATTCGGTAAGTGCAGAATCCGAGTGAGTCAAGCGAGAAGGAATCTAGTGAGAGAGAATCCAAGTGAGCTAGCAAGAATGAGGACTATACCGATAATCAAAGCTATAGAGAGGGCACTCAGACATCAGTCTAGCGACTCTACCACCCAGCAAGCAGCTGAACTCGCTAATCAGAGACTGAGACGAACATGAGCTCAGTCGTGCCATAAGGAAAATACAAAGGAAGAAGGTGATTGGAAAAAAGAATATGAGAGGTCATCACGACTAGCTAGAATGAGCAAGCATAGAGCAAATCGACAGCAACAAGTGAGCAGTATAAGCCCTTCTCTTGCCTGGGGTGGGGCGGAGACATCCCTCTCTATAAGGTGAGAAGGAGCAATTCACGACAAGGAAGGAGTAAAGAAAATAAGACTAGTTGTACGAAGGTGGAAAGGAGGGGAAGGTCACCCGAGAGGTTCGGTTGCTTGACTTCATAGAAGGGGCTTTGGCTATTCATTCCCCTTTTGTTTTGAAAGAAGTAGGCCTAACCTAACTATGACTAAGGTAAGGAGCTACTCATAGGGTCGATTCCTAGTTCACCACTCATTCCCGTGCCCAAGAAAGCACCCCGTTTTAGGTTAGCTGTACTTACTTGTTATGTACCAACACATTTTCGTAGACAGATTTGTGGGCATTTAGCTAGCCTATATCTCCATATCCGCTCTTCTTGCTCCACCAATAAGCTCCCGTAGCAATAGTAGCCCCTATGTTAGTATCTCAGGAAGCTGTGATATGATAAACATAAGCATCTCCATCTATATGAGGCCGGAGATATGGATGAAATGTATACCCGTCCGTGGTAGGAATCGATCCAAGGGCTACTTTCAGGCTCTACTAAGAGAATTCAGAATTCTCGGCTCTTAGTCATCGCTCTGTGAAGGAGTGGGCGAATAAAGATCCGGCAAAGGAAGAGCTAGCACACCGGAGGTGACACCAACCACACCCCTGGCTAGGTGCACTCTCGTCGATCCACCACAAAGGTTAACGACATATTCGACAGAGTTTGGAAGAAAAGAAAAGGGCAATACATTATCCATGTGCAAATGGAGATGCGGTCCGGTTCGAGCATATCCTCTCCATATCTCGCCAGATTCTTTGATTGCATACCTATCAGCAGTAGGAGATCCTGTTCCCACTCGAGAACTTGTAGTTGCAGATCTAGAAGATCTATAAGGTGGAGTTGATCCCACAGATGCAGAGAGCGTCATACCGATTCACTAAGTCAATTAGACAGTTAAAGAACCTCCCCATCAGTGGAAATTCTTTATCCCATCGATGAAGATCCCGAAATGGAGTCCCTAATTCACAAGCCTATTCCATAGCTAGCCCGGGTTGAACCATACTCCGTGGAAGCACACGTTTGGGGGTAGACAAATCGATCATGTCGAATAATCCGTTCCAGTTCTTGCTACCTCTCTTGCCTCTCGGCATGAATGAATTTGAATACTCGATCTTCTCGGATAGAGCTTAGTCCTCTTCCCTACTTTACTTTCTTTTGTTGTTATGCTAGGGGAAGGCTTAATCCTTAGAATTATAAAGAGATAAAAAGCACACGACAAAAATACAGAGCTAACCTCAGCAATGGAGGAAGGAAGAGCAAGACTACTAAAAGTACTCTACAGACAAGAGTGCCGACTAAATAAAAAATATGGTATGGCAAGATTTTCAATAAGCGAGTGAATACCCGGTAGCATTGATTGAATAGGGTGATCAGATAGAATCCATTTGATGAAGGAGAAAGTCATTCGAAGCAAGAAGCTTCCGACCTATCCTCGATCTCTTTATTGATGGGGAAAGTATCTAAATGGTAAGAAGGAAGTGGACTCAGTGGAAGAGGCGGGTTAGATATTCTTTAACTTAGCTGGGAAGAAAGAGTTTGATAGAATTAATCTGCTTTCCTTGGCGAGCTCACTGGAACTCTTTTCATTAGGGTATAGG
>AWOL01S0001653.1:0-18217 GCA_000715115.1 Nicotiana otophora
GAAGTGGACTCAGTGGAAGAGGCGGGTTAGATATTCTTTAACTTAGCTGGGAAGAAAGAGTTTGATAGAATTAATCTGCTTTCCTTGGCGAGCTCACTGGAACTCTTTTCATTAGGGTATAGGGAAGAAGGTCTTCAAAAGGCATCAGTGGGCTTCAAAGAGTTAGCCGGCTCAAAGCGTAGAGCGATTTAGGATCAGATCTATACTGGGTTAGGCTTTGGATAGTTGGATAGATAACCTTAAGGCTATAAAGGCCATTCAAGGGCAGGCGATCGCATTCTATCTATGCCTAAGATGAGGAAGAAAATAAGCAGATTTTGGCTTGGCATTACTATTGTCGCACCAGTCTTCCTTCCGTTTTAGAAGCCGAAGGTGAGAAGGAAGAGCTCACTCTTCCCGTAGGCAGTTTCATTCCTAACTGTTCAAGCCTTTAGATCTGTCTTTAATAAAGATTTTACTTTCTAGTCAAAAGGGCTTTACTGATGGATAGAATCTTCTTGCAAAAGGTTTTATTTAAATCAAACTTCCTTGTTGTCTTATAGGTCCCTCTTCTCTTGCTGATTTAGAACTCGAGGAGGATAGAGGCTCTTCTGACTAAAGCAAAAAAAGGGTGAGCTTGAGAGTTGATCTTCTTTCAGCTGAGAGAGATGCTAGCATTGAATGAAGGTGATTTGCCAGTATTTGGAATAAAGAACCTTATATAACGAAGAGTAGGATATGAGGGAAGTCTAGGCGACTAAGATAAGAGAAAGAGGAATGTACCTACCAATATAATAAGGAGATAAAGACTAGCTCGGTAAGCACAATCAGAATACAAGGACGCAAGGACGGGACAGGGCTAGAGGACTCTCTATCACCCCCCATCGTCCTAACAGCCAACCACGTCACGCAATTAGAGTTACGAACTGTTTGATTGTTCTTGGGAAACTGAATTCGTAACACAATCAGGGGTGCCGAGCTTGGCTCAATATCGGGATAGAAAAAGGCTTAGTTTCCTAGGCTGTTTTCCAGGCTAAGGTAACAAAGTTATACCGAGATTCACGACTGACTTCCTCTATAAAGTAGTAGAATAAGATGCGAGAGAGCCATGCCTTTAGAACAAGAAGGTTTTGATTCTGGGAGATGGAGCTCTAGAAGTGAAGTTCCAAACAGTATTGATTTTCTGCCACTGAAACTGAACATCCACCCGTCTTTGGTAATCTGTACCTCGAAACACACCTTAGAAAAGAAAATTGAAGTTTCATTGAATGAATGAAAATAATAATCTGAATAAGAGTATGATACTAGACGACTGAGAAGAGAGAGGTAGGAAAGCCAGAATGGACTGACCGGTTGGAACGATTACGAAAGTTTCCAACAGTTAGACCATTTGAGAGCCTTGCAAGACTTTCAAGAGTTAATGACAGGAGAAAAGGAAAACGATTGAGAGATTTGATTACAATCGTTCGAGATTGGCGTTATCATACTCAATATTGCACAGATAAATTGCAAAGGGATCTAGATTGAATAAAAAAGATCGATCCATGCTTGATATGATAGAGATCAATTGTTTAATTCAACTAAAATCGATGAAGTATTGAAACTACTTCAACTTCAATGGATGAACTTCTTGCTTGCCTGTTGCTCCTCTGAACGTTGCTACTTTACTATAGTTTTCTAAAGTTGAATGAAAGTCGATATTTCACTTGCACTTTAAAGACAAATATGTTTAATAATAATACGGGCTTTTTTGTATAGCGTTTTCCCTTCCAAGTCACCTATGAGAGGGGGTTCACATGGCTTCTTGCTACATAGCAATTGACGTAGACAACCTATTATATTAAGGAAATGGATCAGAGTGCAACATGCTCATCTAATATATTCGACTTCGCTTGATTGCACGACCGCCACACTCCTATTTGCTTTCAAAATAAAATATTTCTTCGCTATATTTCTTTGAGCTCCTAGGCAATAGATCCTACTCCCTAAGAAGAGTCATTAAGAAGAGTCTGAGCGACCAGGAGCAGGCTTGAATACCGAAAGAGATTCGTACTATTTGCGCTTACTTACCCATTTGCTTATTAACAAAGACAGTCAAGTTCGTTTACCCCTTTTTTGCCTACCAATGATAGAGGAAGGCTTACCTCAGACCCGACCCCCCTATGATTGCTTCCACTTGAAGAGACTGACTTGCGCCCATAAGTACTAGACTTTGTTAAAGGAATGGGGAGGGAGAGATATTTAATATTGGAATCGTAATCGTAAAGAGATAATCAAAACCTGCTACTTGAAAGCACCTATTAAAGAAGAGGGACTCGATTAAAGGACTCATACAAGACTTATTATAGACCTTATTCTTTCGCATGCTTCTAAGGCTCTAACTCGTCACTAAGTACGAGAGCTCTAATGTCATGTCAAACCTAAAAGCGGATGCGAGAAAGATGTTAAAAATCTGCTTTGGGTCAGATTGAGCTTTATCTTCTTGCCCTGCTTGCCACCACTCCGAAATCCTGATTCGTAGCTCTTTAAATTATTACAAAATAAGTTAGGGGTAGGGGTCTAGCTTAGCTCTAAGCCTAGGATAGGACCTTGTCCAAGAACCAACTTCTTTCTATTTTAGTATAACGGAGTCTCAGTAAACCGTTCTAAAGCCCACCCTCTAGCCAGTCAGGCTTTCCCAGACTCATCTTGCCGGCGAAATTCTATTATCTGTCCTACCTCCTATGAGCCCTAAGCAGGCTAAGCTTCCTTAGCGTACTGGGCCTACCTATTCAAGAGAACAAAGCCTAGCTACAATGGTATTTATTCTCCTTTCGAGGGAGATCCTTTCTAGAGGTTGTCCATCTACGAATTAGTGATCCAACTAGGCATCTTTTGTATGAATTTGTGCTCCAAGTATGGGCTCTTTCCCTCTCTCCACAAAGGAAGAAGAAGGCAAGACTAAGTCATTTAGTAATTTTCTATTGCCATTCTGCCTTCACCATGCCTACCCTATAAAATGATTCTCCAACTGATGATTTTTCAGTTTCGGATGTGAAGGCTTAGGCTTCCATTTTTGTTCTAGGTTTTCTTTATTCACTGGGACGCTCAGTTCCTTCCTATTCTTAGAGTTGAGGCATTGTAGTGCAGCTCCTTCTAAAGGCTACTTTGTTTGGAAAGAATTTCTCTTGTTATTTTCTTACTGCTGCAGCCTTAATACAATTCTGGCTATCCTCTCTTTTCTTTTGCGTGCGGCCTGTGATGTTTTGATCCTTTCTTTATTTCTTGCTCTATCACTTTTTGTGAGGGCCTCCCGAACCCCATTGTCAATAGTGTTCTTTAGCGGGAGGTATGTCTCGACTAATGCTTTTATTTCAAATAAAAGCATCTGCTCTTTCGGCATATCTTCCGCTTGTCCAGTAACCTCGTCTTTCTCAAAAATAAAAAGTAGTAACCCGATATTGACGCCCCTAAACAATATCAATAGCACGAATCCTAAGCTACGGTATGCATAGGAATGGTTCCATGAATCATGGGCGGATCTTAACAGATTTCCCATCAGAGGACTGCTACGACTACATCATCGTCAAGGCATCCCGGTCTGAACATGCTAGGTTGGTTGACAAACCCAAGGGCAAAGCCAGGGGGGAGCGGGCAACCAGAAAGGATAGTTCCTGAGGTTCTAGAAAATAATAAACATGAGTGTGGGTACATACAAACCTGACGGATGTGATAAGAATTATTTTTTGGGCGATCAACCAACACAACCCCAACACTGAATCGGCCCGGAGCGAGTTTGCATATTAAGTAAATAGAAAGAGAAAAACCTACTTCTGCTCGATTGCTTATGATAGACCAAAAAGAGGCACTAATAGAGTATAACAAGCTGCTCGTAAGATAGAAATAACTTGATTACAAGCTTACCAACCAATAGCTACAATACCACATTCCACCAGTCATATTGATTTGATTAGCTTATTGTTCGTGACAAATTTTGTGTACGGAAATTAATAACTGCAATCACAAAACAAATGTAAAGAAAAATTCTTTTTTAATAAAACTTGTGAGTACAACTCTGTGTATCCCCTGATTCTTGTCTCTAATTTGTTTTCCTTGATTCGAGGGATAAAACAACATATTTCTTGAGCGCAGGATGATGTAGACCTCCTTGTGATTTACCTGATCATCAAGAAGAGTTAGTAGCGCTTCAGATTGATCACGAGGGATAACTTCTCTTGATCACTCCTTCTTGTTTTCTTCAATTCGAGGGACAATGTAGTGTATTTATCAAACAAAACGAGTTCCTTGTGATGTGTTGAATCTTCAATGAACTTCCATAAGCACTTCAGATTGATCTTGAGGAAGAACGTCTCGTGGATCTCTCCTTGCTTGTTAGAGAACCTTGGAGAAGACTATGACGTTGATCCCTTCTTGTGAGCGATTTTAGCATTAACACTTCGGCCGTGTCATTAGAGTCAATGATGATCTTTCCATCTCTCACCAACGTCATGATCTTCTCCTTTAAGACGAAGCATCTTGTTGTAGGCTGACTGACGATGCAATGATATTTGCAATACTTGGGATCATCCACCTCTTTTAGATCTTTCACCGCGTCGCTGAGATTCATTGATTCCATCATATGCCCTTTTTCTACAGCCTAGAGATCATATAAGTTTTCGGGGCTCTATAGCGATGGGAGCGGATTCAGTGAAATAGGAGGCTCAAGTGGTTCATCCGCTTATTCAAGGGATATTCTAAGAAGAAAGTACGCTATTCGTCGGTGAGGGATCTATGGTAGTTCATCTATTTCTTAGAACTGATGGCAGACCTACTTTTACAGCTTGAGACTTCCTTTGCCTTTGAAAGATTGTAATCCAGGAATCGTGGACTAAAGCCCTTATTCTAGGCCGATGTGCCACCAATACATTCTACCTTTGAAATCTGTCTTTACCTGGGCCACTTTTAGACCGAGATCCCTTCGATGGATGTCACCGTGCTTGTCTCTTCTCAACTAGATCCTCTATTTAAGACTTTTTGAATATTGAATCTAACTACTAGCATCAGTCCCGGAAAATACCCTTCTTTCGTTTGAGCAAAGGACGCCTAACCTGAAAGAGGAAATGAGGGTTTTCCTCAATGCAAAAGATATAGATCAGTAGTTTATCTGGGACGAATTCCTACATACTTTTCTTGGTAAGGTAACGAAGATATGCCAAGGGAAGCTTGGGCCAACCTATGTCTGAGTAACTTCCCAAGAAGGACCACTCAATCCAGACAAGTTCTCGCAACTGCCTTTCAAACAGGACCTCGCGAGGTAAGCCATGGAAGTACCGCTATGTAGAGAGTGAGCTCCTACTTC
Source organism: Nicotiana otophora (assembly GCA_000715115.1). NCBI lineage: Eukaryota > Viridiplantae > Streptophyta > Magnoliopsida > Solanales > Solanaceae > Nicotiana > Nicotiana otophora. The sequence goes on from AWOL01S0001653.1 coordinate 5,318, forward strand.
ATTGGATGTCTGATGAAAATTGGGGCTTCTAACTGAGATTCATGAAGAGAAGAGAGGACTCAACGTCATAACCCGTGTCGAGCCTATGAAAGAGTATGCCTAAGTGGAACTGAGAAGGTCAAATGACCCGATAGAGCAGGAAGTGACCAAGTGCAGTTGACTACAGAACCTACCCTTTACCATCGTTGCTAAAGCAAACAACTACAGCTTTCCTGTTGATTTCGCAGGAAGACGATTTTTCATGCTTTGGTCTCATTATCTCACCTAGCGAGACCGCCCCACCACAGAGAGCTAGGCGTGGGTGCAAGTCAACATATTAGAATATCAGACTAATGTGGCATTCCTGACTTGAAAAGGGTTGGTAGACTTCAAGCTGGGTCAACTAGACCTAAGTAAGTAGGCATCGAAGAAGGATTGTAGTAAGTAGTTTTGCGATTTGACTACTTTTTAGTTGAAGAACCTAGTGGGCCAATTCCTACTCCTTCAGAGTCTTCTGTTGAGCTTTCTTCTCTGATGCAATTACGAGTGGAAGAACTTCTGACTTCCCCCAAAGTGCTTAATAGCTCTGAGTGAAGCTCCTGAGTTTTTATTAGCCCCTTTTCTAATTGAAGGAAGAAATCTATTGAGCCAATCATTCAATAAAGAAAATAAGTAAAGAAAAAGAAAGGTGAACAAGAAGGGAATAATCTCTCAAGCCTCAGAGGAGAGCAATCTCTTGTGGAAAAAAGGCAATTGCATGGCAAGATCCGACTAAGCCAATCTTGATTCTCTCTGAATGCTTCAAAGAAGAAGAGTCAGCCGAGAATCCAATTTATGCGCTTGTCTTCCTTGCTGGATGTGGAACTGTAATTCATCCTCAACTGGATAGAAGAACTTCGCTTTTCTTCTTCTTCCTGAAATGAAATGAAGAGAAAGAAGGTGCCCGACCTAAAATACTGGTGGAAAAAGCTCTTTTTATTGGTCAAGACCTTTTGTTGAACTAAGTAAGTCTGTTTTCTAAAAGAAGTAGTTTTCCTCTCATGGATTTCTTCCCGTTCAAGCCAGAAAAGCCCCGTAGCTATGGCTATACAAGAGTGAAAGTGAAATTCAAGCGGGCGCGGATGCCATCGAATGGGATCTTTGCCATAGAATGTGATGTCTTAGAATCTCCTTCCTTGAAAGCTTCAGTTTTTCAGTTCAGAATCTGATGTGAGGACAAGAATCCTAGGTCAAGGCATTAGCACGATATGGGATCGGTCCCTTGTTCTCAGTGCAATGTGTGAAATGACTTAGTCAAGAGATAAATCTTAGGATATCGGTAAAGGAATAAGGTGGATACTACTTTGATTCCGATTTGGGCGGAGGAAGACTGGTTTAGAGGGGTAGGTATTCCTGTCCGCCCTTACACAGGCCCCAGCAAGAAAAAAGAAATGCGGTACCGACTGTGATCACACGCTGGACACAAATCCATCATTCTTATGTTTCAGCTTAAACAGGACAAAAGTAGCTATCTGGCACACTAGGGAGTCCTCAAAGTATGAGTCCATACACTTGCTAGCTAAAACTGGATAGTCAAAGACCTAATTCCTTTTATTAATACCTTCGTTATCTCTCCTAAGGGTCTTGCTCTAGGCATAACCTATATACAAAAAGTTCCAACTATCGAATCAAAGCAAAGAGGAAACTTTCCCCAGTTGACAAGAGAAAGAAAGGAATCAAGCCCATTGATTCACCTATCTGAAGCTGAAGGAATGAAAGCATTAGAGTCTTGATCCCCTGCTTAACCTGAAATGAAACCTCTCAATCCCGATAAAGATTGACCATCTAGTTCATTTCCGAGTCAGGACAGAAAGAGGTTAAGAGTGACTATTCAATAGAAAAACGACTGCCCCTATGAATAAGGGAAGTGAATAGCCTTCTTTCTTAGTCCAAGGAAGGAAAGTACAGTAGAACTAGCGTAGCGGGACATGACAACGGTTGGGGAGATGGAAAAGCTATAAGTCATCAATCCAATGAACAGACAAAGCGGCTTGGCCAAAGGGTCAGGAAGAGAGAACGACTATACTTTCTAAGTTAGAACATTAGGAACCTTACACCCAAGAAAGTAGCCAAAACAGTAGAGAAGATCAAAGTCGGGTTTAGCAAGAAAATTAGCTCACACCTATCTTTGATGAAAGAAGCCGCAAGTTTAGGTAGAAAGAACATCCAGTGTTAGACAAATGAATTATGTTGAACTCTTACTTTACATGAAGGGAATTAATGCCTTAATGGAAATGGAATGGAATCCGGGATCCAAGTAGATTAGGTTAAGGAAAGTATGAGTTAAACCCTTTTCTCATCAGTCCGAGATCGATAGCTGTTCGACCTGAGGAAAGTGCGATCAGATTCAGAATCCCCAATGTCTTGGTCTTTACCTTCGCTTCGAGGGACAAGCACCACATCTAGGTAAGAGAATCTAATTGAATTGATTCACCGGATCTTCCATCTACAAAAATGGAAGAGATGTCTGTTAAGGTTGGCTTAATGAAAGCAAGAAAGGAAGCAAATTTAGCGAACATAGCTATGAAAAGAGATGAATTTTTTCCAGCTGTTGTCAGATCAATTCCCATTCATTATTTAGTGGAATAAGGAAGGGAAGAGCTGCAACTATCAGGAATAGGCGATATCCTATGACTGAAAGCGCCGACTATCTATGAATGACCAGGATCAGAATGCCAATCGACGAGATAAGCCTACGAAAGATTTAAAGTTCAAACTATGATGATTGGCATCCTCACTTACGCAACGAAATTAAGTTAATGGAGTAGCTAGTTCCCTTGAGTTATTCTCTTCGGTATCGCCTTCTCTCATCGTTAAAGGCGCCACAAGGCACTCAACTAGAAGGAGTGGATGTTAGGCACGCATGGAAGACTCTGACTATGCACTGGCACTAGCCCTGGGCATGTATTCTTCTTTGATTGAAGGAATATGATAGAAGAGAACTAGAACCATATCCTTCACACATTCAATCTGATCTTATCTGCGCTATTGCCCGATCATAGCTGTACTGTATTAGATTAGTTATCCATCTCCCCTGCCGTGTTAGAATAGTCTGGTCTGTAAAAACACACCCTGAAAGAAAGCCATTCCTAATAGGAAGTTTCGAACCATCTTTCTTGAGGATCGAGAAAAGAGAGGAAATGGACTATCTGATTTAGACACTACATTTTATGAAAAAGGTAGAGATGAATCCCTAAAAGCAGAAAGATCAGAAGGAAGTAGGCTCTTAGATAGGGTATTCCCGCTTAGCCCCTGGCTTACCTAAACCATTGTTAACATGTTAGCATGAGAGTGGATCGGGGAATCGAAAGTGCTTCTTTGATTGTTGAGTAAGGAAGCGTAGCAGGGGAAGGGGATAACACCAGTCTTGACTCTAATACTATTCTTCTTTGAGTAGATGCCGGCATACCCACTGCTGTTTCATCTACAACTCTTAACATTGAAGGAATAAGTATTGCTTTGGATTGATTGCTTTCACCAGGTCTAGCTAGGCTGGGAGTCGATTAGCCCGAGTTGTGTTAAGATAAGTGGCACTTGAATTAGAAGTAGCCATCGGCCAGGTCTTGGATAGATCTCAAGCGGGCTTGAACTGCTTTATTCGGTCTTCAGCTGGCCTAGAAGGCTGATGAAAGAGAAGAAAAGGAAATATGGTACTAAAAGGGGACTGTTACCAATTAGGCTAGAAAGAAAATAGTAAGCGCTGGGTATAGTGACTTACTTGAATGGTGAGCTATCCTATAAGACAAAGAAGTGGGGAGAGAGAGAAGGAGAACCTCTTTGAAAAGGACAGAGCCGCTTGGCTACTAGTTACACATCTTGAGTTCCGGATTGAACTAGGGAACATAATTCAAGGGCAACAAAGACCCTTAGATAGGACTTCATCTATGACTAGAAGAGAGTTTATTTCTAGTAGAGCTCATCACAACCATCATAACTTAACTCCAGGACTTCTACAAGCACTGATCCTTCTATTCGAAGTTTCCTTTCTCCTCTTGAATGTAGTTTGTCCTACATCTCGCTAAAGTGAAGGTTATTCAGTAGTGTAAGCAAGTCACTCTTAACCCTATAGTGAATTCAGATATGCTGCGCTAGGAGCTAATAAAAGTCATCTATCTCATATAACTCAATAGGCTACTGGTGCTTATTATGTTCTCAATATATGAAAGAAGAGTTGAATTTCCCGGAAGAAGATTCCCCGAACGGAGAATAAGCAGTAAATCTTAGTTTTCGAAAGAGAGTGAATCAGTCTTCCTTATAGCTCTTTCCTCCCTTTGCTTTGTTTGTGTTTAACCGTGGTTAAACACAAAGAAAAGGGTTATTTAGCTAATAGTACTAGTTCGAGAGGGTAGCAGTCTGAAAGCGAACGAGATAACTAATATATAAGTATATAGAGCTGAGCGAGTAAGCAAGAAGAATATATTGACCATATAGACATTTCCCCTTCTTTAATCACCATTGAAAGCGCTTTGTCCCACCTATCAGAAAGGCCCCCACCCATCTCTCTGACTTTTAAGAGCCGCTAAATAATGAGGTTCGGCATCTGCTTGAGCAGGAAGAAGAAAGGTTTTATTCGCTTGGTTTAGATAAATTTCATGGGCCAATACGACAGTGTCTAGGATGGCAGCCAACTATCTTTCCGTAGGGATTATCATTTCCAGTCTAGCTCTTGAAGACTCAATATCAGAAGAAGTTTTTTTGAAAATTAGTCTCGCATTACTATCTGAATTAGTCGAATAAAATTATAATATAATAGAGTAAGGTTCGAGGCTCACTATCATAGGGGAATATAAAGTCCTATCTTGTAGTTACAGGTGAAATAGATTTATCTTTCTCTTTGAGATCCAGTAGATGTTGAAGGTGAAATTGGCTTCCATCAAGTAGCTTTTATTCTCTATTGTATTTCATTTGCCCTCCCATCCTTGTGTTGGCTTCGATTCCAGTGATCAAGCGAGCAAGCAAGTCAGAAATTCTTTTCGTTGAGATAGGAACAAAACTGATTCGGTTCAAAGAATTTCAACGCCAAGATTCATTTTCTAATGAGCCCTAAGTCTCGCATGAAGAATTCTTGTTGTAGCCTCTGTTTTAAAAGGCGTTTCTGGGGCGAGCCCTGGGGAGAGGCATACCAAAAATGCCCCAGAGTGATAGTGTGGGCGAAAGTGTCAAGAGGCGTATGCCCCGCAATTTGGGGCGTACGTCCGGGCGTTCGGGGCGTGTGTTTTTAGTAAGGAGTAAGCCCCAGAGAATTTTTCAAATTAAAATAAAATTTGTTGAATTAGTCCTTCATATAATACCCAAATTCTCAAAAGTCAGTTTGGTAATTACTCAAAAGGTTTAAAAAGGAACTCAAAAGTATTAAATTTAAAAGTAAAGACCTTTTTTTATTGATTTAAGCCCTAATTCATGGTTTTCCAAATTTTTATCAAATATTTAATTATTGTTACAAATACAAAGAGAACTACTATATTCTTCATAGCAGCAATTCAAAGTTCAAATTGCAGGTTAATCATCCTTTTTGTTCTTCCATATAGAAAACTTTATTCTTTGACTCAAATTACTTGTGCTTGTAAGTAACGTATAATAGATTGTTTTGATTAGTTTTTTGTGGAGATGGAGCACATATATATATAGTTCTCTTCAATATTTATACAATTTTACTTGTTTATAAATATTTACTGTCATTATATTATTTTATAAAATATTAAAAACTAAATACCTATGGGGCTTACGCCCCACGCCTCAGGGCTTATGCCCCACTGAGGCATATGTAAAATGCCTCGCCTTACGCCCATGCCTTTTAAAACACTGGTTGCAGCTTTATGATGAGTGCTTGAATGATAAAATTGGATGAAAAGTGGAAGCTTATTATAAAGAAAAAGGGGCTTGAACTCTCAGCTGATTCAACTCAAGCTTTTAGCTCTTCTTCTGGCTCTACTCTTCCTGACGTAACTTAGTGTCTTAAAGAAGCTTCTTTACCGGCAAGGGTCGGGATCAACTACTCTGCCATTCCTTTATTGATTGGTCTAATGAAAGAAAGGTTTTTAGCATCTTTTAAATCGTAAATAAAAGGAACCGAAACATTTTAGCATTCAGAATGCTCTTATGTGTAGGATTCAATTCTAGTATAAGGATCTTCTTCAATAATTCCAATTCCTTGAAAGCCTAGAAGTACTCTTCCTCTGGTGGACCCAGACTCTCCCTTATTAGGCTTCTGAGTTCATACCAGATCCATGTCTATCTACACTGATAATTCATGAATCAGTCCTAATCTCTGAGTTAATAAGGAAAAGTCTGGGTGGATTTTTTTAGGGATTTTAAAGAGAGACACAAGCATCCTTATCTTATAGAGGGGCTGAACAAGTCTACCTCCCTTTACAAAAATAATGGAATCCAGTGGTAGGGTACTTTATTCAGATATCTCCCCCCCAAGCGTGAGTTAGACTTACCTATCCTTAAGGATAAAATAATATCTATTACTTTGTCCACCAGCCCTACTAGCATAGCAAGTCTGGTTGCTGGTGTGTTGTTCGTTCTAGCGATAGGTTCCAAGAACAATTCGGATTCTAAATTCGGTTTTCTGTTTTGGAATGAATCTGTTCTAAAAAAAGACCTGCCTATACTGAAGAGGGGCTGGTTCACGGTAATGAATGGTGTTATCGGTCGGGGCAAGCACAACACTCATTCCCATAGCCCTTGTTGCAGCTGATAGACTCAAAAGTAAGCAGGGCTACCCCTACCGTAAGATAATATGGTTCTCTCCCTCAGGTCAGGGAATAGAGCTAACTGCATCGGATAAAATAGCAATTCCTAGTATGAATCCTGGACCCAGTTCACGCTTGAAATCAACAATTCTTCTTCCAATTTCGTACATCAAATTGTGTATATAAAGAAGAGTTCATCCTTCTTCAAAGAGATAAAGTCACGTGGCCCCTCAAGATAGAGGCTTCAGTCATCGTTAGAATCCCGGGGCGGGCAAAATTACATAATTAAAGGAGACTTATTTCAAAGTGGTTCAGGTAGCTCAGCTGAACGGAAAATCCTTGTGTGGTTCGAATCCACATCCACTTCACAACAAAGAAAGAGAATGCGGGGTAGAGGAATTGGTCAACTCATGAGGCTCATAACCTGAAGATTGCAGATTTGAATCCTGTGCCCGCCTAATCAGTGGAACCTTGTTCACCGGGATAGAAGGCCGGTCCCAATCCATCTAAACAATGGGGCTAGTGTTCAGTCTTTGTTGGTTCCACCTCTTTGCAGGGTGATAACACCAATAGCTGTTACACATAGATTACCATTTCTTAGACTATTGAATTCCAACTTTGAGATCCTCTCCTTACATTAAAGTGGCTTTCACTCCTTCTACTTTAAACTACCGTGTGCCTATTTTCTGCTTTTCACAGTCAAAGTCAAAGGTTTGTTGGTGGCAAGATCGGCATGACTTCTAGTTGTAGTAGACTTTAAGCGCACCTGAACTACCCATAGTCCTCTATTTATGGGCTTGCACTCAATAGTTAATCAATTCATTTTTCCGCTTTCTATAGCACCCTTCAACTATTTGTTTATATAGTGTGTGAAGTCTAACTAATGAAAAGTGCCTATGAATTAGTTCCAAGAAAGTGGCCGTTCACGTCAGGAATAGAGGCTGTTAAGGATGTACTTGCTTTTCCTTTTTTTCGTCGAGATTGGGTTGGTGTTCAGTGTACCGCTTGTGATGCCTATGCTTTGCAAGCCTACATAGGGTACAAGATAAAAAATAATGCATTGGATGGATGCTCGAGCATTGAGAAGGAAGGACACTTTCAGAGGTGAAAGGCCATGGGGATATACCGTCTATGATCCATGGATCTCCGATCGGGAAACCGTATCCAAGCTCCGTGGCTAGTCTGCGCTCTTTGGACTTTTCAAACTTAGTGAACTGAAACATCTTAGTAGCTAAAGGAAATAAAATTAATCCAGACCCTGTTAGTAGCGGCGAGAGAGAGCGGATTGGGGTTTTGAAGAAAAACAAACACGAAGCTTTGTTCCTCAGCAAAGTGTTCACTTCTTTTTCTCCAGGTTTCATTCGATTTGTTGTGGATTGGATGATGGAAAAACCAGCAAGCTACGACTTCAAAGCTTACCTTATTTAGAAAAGGATACAGGGCTTTTTTTTATAGATATTGAGGTTGAGTAAGGGGGGCGGAGCTTGAAGAGAAAAAGCGAGCCGCGGTAACCTAGCAACGATATTTAGCAGCAAGCTACAGTCTAACGACCCACTAACCTAGGTTGGGGAGAAAACTCCAAAATCCAAAACGTTGGTTAGGGTTCCAAACCTTTCTCTAATAATAAGGTAAGCTTTCAAGCCGCCGCCCTTTAAAGGAGCGGGCGCAGTGAACTGTAATTGTGAAAAGATTGGAAGATCTGGCCAAAGAAGGTGATAGCCCTGTAGATTCGTTCCCATGGTTCGATCCTTCCCAGTAAAACGCGGCGTGTTCGAATTCTGATCGCTTTTACGCGAGAAAGGGGGACCACCCTCTAAGCCTAAGTATTCCTCAATGACCGATAGCGTACAAGTACCGTGAGGGAAAGGTGAAAAGAACCCTATTTAGGGAGTGCAATAGAGNTAGTAAACTGTAATTGTGAAAATATTGGAAGATCTGGCTAAAGAAGGTGATAGCCTTGTAGATTCGTTCCCATGGTTCGATCCTTTATAGTAAAATGTGGCGTGTTCTATTTCTGATCGCTTTTACGCGAGAAAAAGGGAACCACTCTCTAAGCCTAAGTATTCCTCAATGACCTACAACGTACAAGTACCATGAGGGAAAGGTGAAAAGAACCCTATTTAGGGAGTGCAATAGAGAACCTAAGATCCGATGCGAACAATCAATTGAATGAGCGGAGCTTAGAGCCTTTACTTTATATAAAGCGCATTTGATTCTGGGTCAGCGAGGAAATGGGATCAACAGCTTAAGCCATTAGGTGTAGGCACTTTCCAGAGGTGGAATCTTCTAGTTCTTCCTATTTGACCTGAAATCGATCGATCTAGCCATGGGTAGGTTGAAGAGAGCTCTAACAGGACTTAGAGGACCGAACCCACGTATGTGGCAAAATACGGGGATGACTTGTAGCTAGGGGTGAAAGGCCAACCAAGATCAGATATAACTGTTTTTTTGCAAAATCTATTTCAGTAGAGCGTATGATGTCGATGGCCCGAGGTAGAGCACTCAATGGGCTAGGGTGGCCTAATTTTGCCTTACCAACCCTAGGGAAACTCCGAATACATGCCTAGATCGTTTGTACAGACAAACATTTTATCACGCCCCAAAATCGAGGAGCGCGACCGGCGCTCAACCAAGTGAACCCGACCGAGCAAGCCTGTTAGATTTCATTCTACCCAAACTCATCCACGAATGGAGATAATACATATTTTCATTAATTAGACAAAACGGTGTTCATGTCTACAATACCAATTCATTACCAATAGTTTCATCATTTCTAAAGTCTCAAATGGACAAATAATACAACCACAACATAACATATTTTGACTTTTCCAGCACCGATACACAATCCACACTATATCTACGGAGCCTCTATAGATAAAGAAGAGTACAATGATGATGTCAGCAACAATGCCCTGGCTATACCTCAAATGGAATACACAAAGTACAAAAGATTCATGACACCGGGATGAAGTGGGGCTCACCAAGTCGGCTAGGAAGAAGGTGTACAGCTATCACTGATCAATGTCTCCTGCTGTGGAACCACCCGCATCCATTTAAAGATGTAGCGTCCCCAGAAAAAGGGACGTTAGTACCATCGAATAGTACTAGTATGAAAACTAAAAACAAATTAAGAATTCATAAATATAAGACGAATATGATGAACCAATGTGGCAATGGCACAATATAAATAACCGTTTAAACCAGAGCAAGCTTATTAAGAGCTATCAATAACATTTATAAGATTCAAGATGAGATCCTCTGTAACCATCTTCACACAAAGAGGCTCCGCCGCCTCATCCGATGTATGCAGGTGGAGGTGTACGTACAATGCCATAACTCTAATCAAGAGGCCCTACCGCCTCACCCCAATGTATGCGAGTGGATGTATAACCACAGTACCAATAACCTACACAAAGTGGCTATGCATCCTCAACCCAATGTATGCGGGTGGTGGTGCCATAACAATACCAAAACTATACACAAAGCGGTCGTACCGCCTCACCCCAATGTAAGCGAGTGGAGGTGCAATCCCACAATACCATAATTCCTACACAAAGTGGTCATGCCGCCTCACCCCAATATATATGCGGGTGGAGGTGTATCATAATCACTATCTCTATACCATAATCCCCACACAAAGCGGTCATGTCGCCTCACCCCAATGTATGCGGGTGGAGGTATGTCACAATAATTTCTATGCCATAATCCCTACACAAAACGGTCATTCCGCCTCACCCCAATGTATGCGGGTGGAGGTATATCACAATCACAATCTCTACACAACATGGCATAATAACTTTCACATAAATAACGACTAGAAATTATAACATGTGGATACATAATCCATAGTTTGGGACACATCCTCAATTTATAATGCAATATGATCAGAGGATTTGAAACACGGATTGAACATATATCTTCATCATAAAAATTATCGGAATACTCGATTTATAATTAACATCTCGGAACTTACAAGGAAAATAAGAGTTCCAATTCTTAAAGAAGAGTTTAGCCAACATATCTCACTTGAGATTTCTTACACTCTAAATGTTTCAAAATTCTTAGCAACTTCAATTTATTGTAGAAATATAACAAATTGAACCAAAATTAGGAAGATGCTCATGGTTCTAGATCAGTTGAGCATTTTATCAAACACTAGGTGTGCATAAGGTTTCAAGGTCCTTTAATGGAGGATTCCATCATCCCACAACCCAATCTTTACCATTTTTATTTCAACAATCTTCCTACACTCTTTGATAACACATGCAAGAAAATAAACAACTATCATACCCAAGAATTGTCTTGCTAATTTCCCATTATTAGACAAAATTCAAAATTGAGGGTTAGAGGTGTAGAAGCTTACCTCTAGGATGAAGAAGTAGTGTGTTTTCCTTCTTAATCTTCCAAAACTTGAGCAAGAATTGAAGAACAATTATTGAAGAACACCTTCTCACTCTAGGACACTCTCTCTCACTCTAAAAATATCGGATTTGGCCGTGCATATGACATATGTCCAGTAAAATGGCCATAACGTTCTGTATACATATCCAAATTACAAACGGTTTAATGAGTTGGAAACTAGATTGAAAGGGATTTAATTTGATAGGTTATACACCATATAACCCTTCCTATATTGAGAGTTATACTCGTTTGAAGTTAGATCTTGTGCAAACTCACTTGAAAGTATATCTCATCATATAATTTTCAACTTGACTTAGCCTTAGGGCTTTTATTAGACCATAAATCATTATTAATGCACCTCATACCTATATTATAATCATAAACGGATATCACTCAAATTATCAGTCTTGTTCATACCCGAATTAATATAATTAACATACTGCTCCACTGTGTCGGTAGACTTAATTGGCAAAAAGTGTGTTGATTTTGTGAGTCGATCCACAGTCACCCAATTTGAGTTACACTTGCGCGAAGTGCGTGGTAATCCTACAACAAAGTCCATATTAATCATTTCCCACTTCCACATTGGAATTTCTATGTTCTGTGCCAACCAACCAGGCCTTTGGTGTTCAGCCTTCACTTGCTGACAATTTGGACATCTTGCCACAAAATCTGCCACATTCCTCTTCATATCATTCCACCAATATACTTCCTTAAGATCATGATACATTTTCGTAGAACCTGGGTGCACAGAATACCTAGAAGTGTGAGCTTCAGTCATAATTCTTTTCCGGAGACCATCCACATTTGGAATACAAAGTCGCCCTTGGTACCTTAGTGTACCGTCATCCATGCCAAGAGAAAAGTCCATGGTCTTATGTTTATGAATCCCCTCTTTCAATTGCACCAACAATGGATCGTTGTATTGTTTCTCTTTGACTTCCACAACAAGTGATGATTCAGCCCTATTTTGCACAATTATCCCCCCTTCACTAGAATCCGCAAGACGAACTCCCAAACTATTCAATCGGTGAACTTCCTTGGCCAATGTCCTTTGACATGCCTCAAATGAGCCAAACTACCCATAGATTTCCTGCTAAGAGTATCCGCCACAACATTGGCTTCCCCCGATGATATAGAATATTGATGTCGTAATCCTTACGTAACTCAAGCCATGTTCTCTACCTTAGATTTAATTTCTTCTATTTGCAAATATATTGAAGGATCTTTTGGTCCGTGAATATGTCCACCTGGACCCCATACAATTAATGACGCCAAATCTTTAATGTAAATATCACAGCCGCAAGTCCTAAGTCATGTGTTGGATTGTTTTTCTCATGATTCTTGGAGTTGCCTAGAGGCATAAATGATCATCTTATCTTCCCATATTCCATCATTAGGGGAACATCTATATCCGATTTCTCTTTCATATGACCTCCTAGGAATTTAGTTCTACAAAACTTTCCTTGATACGGTTTCAATATTATTAGTACTTGTAACTTGTTTTCCCAAATTTCTCAACAAAAGACATTACTGACCATCTGTTTCAAATGAATAACATCTACTAGCTTGCGCACACACCCTGATAACATCAACCTGCATGGCATTGCCTCAATATGTGAAGTAACATCATGCTCAGATCTTTCTTAGACACCCTGTTTCCTCATTATAAGTCTAATAGTATTTTAAGAAACCACTCTGCTTCCCTTGTGAACATTATCACGATTCCTCTTTACTGCTAAACACTTCCCAAAACACATATCGACACCTTTCATATATATAT
>AWOL01S0001653.1:19847-40109 GCA_000715115.1 Nicotiana otophora
TAGAGCCCGAACATGGCCTTTTCTGAAACTTGAGACCCTCCTACATTCTTCAACGATGACTTCTTGTTTTTTTCCTTATAAGTGTAGGACTTAGTCCACCTGATTCCATCCTCGATGAGTAACTCACCTTATTCCCAGTATTGTAGCCACCAATATTGTTTCCTGGTATATCAACCTAAGAGCTATCATGTTAAACATGTTTGGTTCATAACAAGTGTTCATCCTCTCAATCTTTTTCAAACATTTTCCCTTTGGTCTAGACAATATGTTGGTACTATACTTCCTTCGTGACTGGAGCATTCACTCCCACCCCATTTTCCCTTAATTCATAGTTGACAACCTCATTATGCCACACACTTGTCTGCCTCCCATAAACTCGTAGTATCATTGTGCTTGGTTTGTTGAGTTTATCACACCATCACTTCATCACCAGTAGTCTCATTTACCAATTTAATATTTAGACATGAACTCTCTCTAAATCCTTTAGTCGATATTTAGTGTCATTCAAGTCGGCTATATTATAGTTGATCCTTTATATCTTCAATTAATACTTGGGCTATAGGTGAGTCCACTTTCTGATATGAACTATTTTGCGATAACCATGACCATCTCAATTTATATATTTTCTTCCAATTCTTCTCGCCTCTTGACACTTGTGGGGATATCCGTGGGAAAGTGTATTCATCCGTGTATCACTTAACACTTCTTTGCTTGTAAGATTCTTAAGAGACTCTCCATCAAGTCCCGATGCACTCTTGGGTTATTATAACATCACATTTATGCCCCCACTCGTTCTGTCTTTCTTAAAGCCTTGGAATATTAGCTAAATCGCAAATTCGTGATTAACTCATTCTAAGAACTCGCAAGCCTTTCACATTTGACATGTAGTACTTCCTTGGGTTCCATTGTCCCTGATTTTCTAACAAGTATAAAAACCTTTTTGCAAACCTTACTCTTAGTTTCTAGTATTGTTGACTCTGTCATGTCTATTTGCGCGTACGAATAATTTATATTTCTTAACCTTCCACATTATTTTCATACTAGTGGTTTATCATCTGCATATCCTCTCAAAGAATTATGTTACCTCTTACCACTTTTATAGACTACACATGTCTTCAAAACAATATCCAAACATCATAGTTACACGACCCAACTCTTGTTTTATTGAACTTGCCTCACCATGGCCCTTCCCTCCCCATTTGAGGTGAATGTTTCACATTTCGACACAAATTTTGAATTTAGCAATTTGAGAAACTCAAGTCCCACATCTATAGTCCTCTTGTATATGATTGACTACTAGGGAGATTTAAGTCCCCATGGTATTAACCTCATAAGTTCTCTACTCTTATTCAGCCACACATACCTGAGATCCAAATCCATTGTGTCAATATCCTTTTTGGAGTGTAACACAACTTCGCACATTCCTGAGATTTTTATAACATTTCTAGTGCTAGGGTCTTCTCATTGTGGGTTCAATTGACTCTCATTCCATAACTTTTTGTCTCCTGTGAGAGACCTACACATTTATCATTACTCTCCAAGCCATGACTTTCATATATCACGTGCCTATGTAACTAATTTACATCTTAGAATCATATACATGGTTCCCACCTATCCACTTGTAATAGTTAAGCTTAGGTCTCATTTATCACGTCAATGCCTCTTTGGAGGTGGGTAATCACTTCTAGCACTCTTCTCATATAAAGTATTCTCATGGCACTATATACTTGTCTCATATGGCCATACCATTCATTCAACATGATACATGTGCCATCTATTTAATATTCATGCCTTTACCCATTTGTCATGTCACATGACAACATTATTTGGAATAAACCAAAAGAGCATTTAAACTTACCTTGAACCTCAACGCACGAGTTGGAGGAAGAACTGTTTCACAACCAGTTTCATCGCACGATTCAGAATATCAAAGAAGGGTATTATTCCTAAATGCCCAAGTAGCTTTTGTTCTCTATTGTATTTCGTTTGCCCTCCCATCCTTGTGTTGGCTTCGATTCCAGTGATCAAGCGAGCAAGCAAGTCAAAAATTCTTTTCGTTGAGATAGGAACAAAACTAATTTGGTTCAAAGAATTTCAATGCCAAGATTCATTTTTTAATGAGCCCTAAGTCTCGCATGAAGAATTCTTATTGCAGCCTTTATTTTAAAAGGTGTTTCTGGGGCGAGCCCTTGGGTGAGGCGTACCAAAAATGCCCCGGGGCGATGGTGTGGGCGAAAGTGTGAAGAGGCGTACACCCCGCAATTTGGGACGTACTCCTAGGCGTTCGGGGCGCATTTTTGTAGTAAGGAGTAAGCCCCAGGGACTTTTTTAAATTAAAACAAAATTTGTTGAATTAGTCCTTCATATAATACCCAAATTCTCAAAAGTCAGTTTGGTAATTACTCAAAAGGTTTAAAAAGGAACTCAAAAGTATTAAATTTAAAAGTAAAGACCTTTTTTATTGATTTAAGCCCTAATTCATGGTTTCCCCAAATTTTTATCTTATCCGCTAGTCTGCTAATATTTTCCAAAAGCAACGAATATTTAATTTTTTTACAAATACAAAGCGAACTACATTCTTCTTCATAGCAACAAATTCAAAGTTCAAATTGCAGGTTAATCATCCTTTTTGTTCCTCCATATAGAAAACTTTATTCTTTGACTCAAATTACTTGTGCTTGTAAGTAATGTATAATAGATTGTTTTGATTAGTGTTTTGTGGGGATGGAGCACATATATATATAGTTCTCTTACATATTTATGCAATTTTACCTATTTGTAAATATTTACTGTCATTATATTATTTTATAAAATATTTAAAACTAAATACCTATGGGGCTTACGGCCCACTCCTCAGGGCTTACGCCCTGCTGAGGCATATGTAAAATGCCTCGCCTTACGCCCACGCCTTTTAAAACACTGGTTGCAGCTTTATGATGGGGGCTTGAATGATAAAATTGGACGAAACAAAAAGTGGAAGCTTATTATAAAGAAAAAGGGGCTTGAACTCTCAGCTGATTCAACTCAAGCTTTTAGCTCTTCTTCTGACTCTACTCTTCCTGACGTAACTTAGTGTCTTAAAGAAGCTTCTTTACCAGCAAGGGTCGGGATCAACTACTCTGCCATTCCTTTTTTGACTGGTCTAATGAAAGAAATTTTTTTCATTAAGGTCGGGATCAACTACTCCGACCGAGCAAGCCTGTTAGATTTCATTCTACCCAAACTCATCCACGAATGGAGATAATACATATTTTCATTAATTACAAATACCAATTCATTACCAATAGTTTCATCATTTTTAAAGTCTCAAATGGACAAATAATACAACCACAACATAACATATTTTGACTTTCCCAACACCAATACACAACCCACACTATGTCTATGGAGCCTCTATAGATAAGGAAGAGTACAATGATGATGTCGGCAACAATGCCCCGACTATACCTCAAACAGAATACACAAAGTACAAAAGATTCATGACCCCGGGATTAAGTGGGGCTTACCAAGTCAGTTGGGAAGAAGGTGTACTGCTATCACTGATCAATGTCTCCTGCTGTGGAACCACCCGCATCCATTTAAAGATGCAGTGCCCCCGGCAAAAGGGATGTTAGTACCGTCGAATAGTACTAGTATGAAAATTAAATACCAATTTAAGAATTCAAAAATACAAGATGAATATGATGAACCAGTGCAGCAATAGCACAAGATAAATAGCCATTTAAACCAGAGCAAGCTTATTAAGAGCTATCAATAACATTTATAGGATACAAGATGAGATCCTCTGTAACAATCTTCACACAAAGCGGCCCCGCCGCCTCACCCAATGTATGCAGGTGTACGTGTACGTACAATGCCACAACTCTAATCAAGCGGCCCTACCGCCTCACCCTATTATATGCGAGTGGATGTATAATCACAGTACCAAGAACCTACACAAAGCGGCTATGCCACCTCACCCCAATGTATGCGGGTGGTGGTGCCACAATAATACCAAAACTATACACAAAGCGGTCGTACTGCCTCACCCCAATGTAAGCGGGTGGAGGTGCAGTCCCACAATAACATAATTCCTACACAAAGCGGTCATGCCGCCTCACCCCAATGTATGCGGGTGGTGGTGCCACAATAATACCAAAACTATACACAAAGCGGTCGTACTGCCTCACCCCAATGTAAGCGGGTGGAGGTGCAGTCCCACAATAACATAATTCCTACACAAAGCGGTCATGCCGCCTCACCCCAATGTATGCGGGTGGTGGTGCCACAATAATACCAAAACTATACACAAAGCGGTCGTACTGCCTCACCCCAATGTAAGCGGGTGGAGGTGCAGTCCCACAATAACATAATTCCTACACAAAGCGGTCATGCCGCCTCACCCCAATGTATGCGGGTGGTGGTGCCACAATAATACCAAAACTATACACAAAGCGGTCGTACTGCCTCACCCCAATGTAAGCGGGTGGAGGTGCAGTCCCACAATAACATAATTCCTACACAAAGCGGTCATGCCGCCTCACCCCAATGTATGCGGGTGGAGGTATGTCACAACAATTTCTATACCATAATCCCCACACAAAACGGTCATGCCGCCTCACCCCAATGTATGCGGGTGGAGGTGTATCACAATCACAATCTCTACACAACACGGCATAATAACTTTCACATAAATCACGACTAGAAATTATAATATGTGGATACATAATCCATAGTTTGGTACACATCCTCAATTTATAATGCAATATGATTAGAGCATTTGAAACACGGATTGAACATATATCTTCATCACAGAACTTATCGGAATACTCGATTTATAATCAACATCGCAGAATATACAAGGATAATGGGAATTCCAATTCTTAAAGAAGAGTTTAGCCAACATACCTCACTTGAGCTTCCTTACACTCTAAATATTTCGAAATTCTTAGCAACTTCAATCTATTGTAGAAATATAACAAATTGAACCAAAATTAGGAAGATGCTCATGGTTCTAGCTCATTTGAACATTTTATCAAACACTAGGTGTGCATAAGGTTTCAAGGTCCTTTAATGGAGGATTCCATCATCCCACAACCCAATCTTTACCATTTGTAGCTCAACAATCTTCCTACACCCGTTGATAACACATGCAAGAAAATAAACAACTCTCATACCCAAGAATTGTCTTGCTAATTTCCCATTTTTAAACAAAATTCGAAATTGAGGGTTAGATGTGTATAATCTTACCTCTAGGATGAAGACTTAGTATGTTTCCCTTCTTAATCTTCCAAAACTTGAGCAAGAATTGAAGAACACCTTCTCACTCTATGACACTCTCTCTCATTCTAAAAATATCAGATTTTTAGGCCAAAATGACTTAAACCCTCTCTATTCCCGGCCTTGGGGTTATTTAATGAGTTCCCTCATCCGCGACCGCGGATTTGGCTGCGGATTTGAGGCAGAAACTCTCAAATATGCACGGCTGCGGATTTGGCCGCGCATCTGGCCGCGCATATGACATATGTCTAGTAAAATGGCCATAACCTTCTGTATACATATCCTAATGACAAACGATTTAATGCGTTGAAAACTAGATTGGAAGGGATTTAATTTGATAGGTTATACACCATATAACCCTTCCTAGCGTGAGAGTTATGCTCGTTTAAATTTAGATCTTGTGCAAACTCACTTGAAACTTTATACCATCATATAATTTTCAACTTGACTTAGCCTTAGGGCTTTTCTTAGACCATAAACCATTATTAATGCACCTCATACCTATATTATCATCATCAATTGATATCACTCAAATTATCAGTCTTGTTCATACCCAAATTAATATAATTAGCTCCCGCCAATCTTCTTAATAGTCTTAAAACACTTCGAAATTTTCCCGGGGTGTTACACATTTTGGGTGCTAAGATCCAAAGTCGAGAGGGAACAACCTAGATCGTATGCTAAGGTCCCTAAGCAATCACTTAGTGGAAAAAGAAGTGATCGAGCGATGACAACCAGGATGTGGGCTTGGAAGCAGCCAACCTTTGAAGAAAGTGTAATAACTCATTGGTCTAGCTTCATGGCATTGAAAATGTATCAGGTCTCAAGTGATTCACTGAAGTGACGAGACCTTGAAAGCTGCTTTTTCAAGTGTCAATAGTGGAACGCTCTGTCAATCAGGAAAGATCTTTGGTGACAAGACCTGGAGATATCAGAAGTGAGAATGCTGACATGAGTAACGAAAAGTCTTATGAAAAACACGATCGCCTGCCAGTGGAAGGTTTTCTACGTTCAGTCAATCTACGCATAGTGAATCGGACCCTAAGGAATTCCCGAAAGGGCTGCCGTCCGATGGGTACATGAAAGTGATGAGGTTGCTTTGACTACAGAACCATGCCTGTATGTTGGAGTGAATTGGATGATCGGGCCATGGTCTGCCCCCTCTTCCCCTCACTCTCCTTTCCCTAATATGAACCTTGAGTCATCAAAGCCTTTCTGACTCGGCCTGGCCCGGTCGCCCTACGCGACTGGCGCTTCAAAAGGCTAAANCAGCCAACCTTTGAAGAAAGTGTAATAACTCATTGGTCTAGCTTCATGGCATTGAAAATGTATCAGGTCTCAAGTGATTCACTGAAGTGACGAGACCTTGAAAGCTGCTTTTTCAAGTGTCAATAGTGGAACGCTCTGTCAATCAGGAAAGATCTTTGGTGACAAGACCTGGAGATATCAGAAGTGAGAATGCTGACATGAGTAACGAAAAGTCTTATGAAAAACACGATCGCCTGCCAGTGGAAGGTTTTCTACGTTCAGTCAATCTACGCATAGTGAATCGGACCCTAAGGAATTCCCGAAAGGGCTGCCGTCCGATGGGTACATGAAAGTGATGAGGTTGCTTTGACTACAGAACCATGCCTGTATGTTGGAGTGAATTGGATGATCGGGCCATGGTCTGCCCCCTCTTCCCCTCACTCTCCTTTCCCTAATATGAACCTTGAGTCATCAAAGCCTTTCTGACTCGGCCTGGCCCGGTCGCCCTACGTGACTGGCACTTCAAAAGGCTAAAGTCTCGGTCATAGTTTGTCGACCTATCTTTATTAGGGTCCTTTAGTCTTTTGATTAGAGTAGGGGTCGCTAGAGAGCAGAGCGTACCGCCCTACCATAGTCACGAGTATGTGTATAGTCGCGACTGTTGTCATAGTCAAGGTTGAAACTTCGAATTGGGAGGGTGATCCTCCTGGTGAACTGACCATACCCTAAACTGACACAGTTGAACAAGGAGAGTATACTAGGGCATTTGAGAGAACCATGTCGAAGGAACTCGGCAAAATGACCATGTCACTTCGGGAGAAGGGGTGCTCTCCTATATTTTGATTAGGAAAGTGACACATACCAGGGGTAGCGACTGTTTATTAAAAACACAGGACTGCTAAGTGGTAACATGATGTATAGAGTCTGACACCTGCCTGATGCTGGAAGGTCGTAAGGAGAAGGGTTATAAGATTTGAATGGAAGCACCGGTAAACAGCGACAATAATTCTAACTATCCTAAGGTAGAGAAATTCCTTGTCTTATAAGTATCGACCTGCACGAATGGTGTTAATGACTGCCCCGCTGTCTCTGACATGGACTCGATGAAATGGAATTCTCCGTGAAGATGCGGTGTACCAACGGCTAAACAGTAAGACCCAATGCACCTTAACTATAGCTTCGTAGTGACAACCTTAATCGAATGTGTAGGATAAGTGGGAGGTGGTGACACACAATGACCAATCCTGAAAGACCACTCTTTCGTCTAAGGATGACAAACCGCCACACCGATCATTCGGGGGTAGGCGGGACACTGTGAGGTCGATAGTTTTTCTGGGGAGGATGCCTCCTAAAGAGTAACGAAGTTGTGCGAAGGTAGGCTCAAGCTAAGATTCTGCTCGTGATCGTAATGGTTTAAGACTGCATAGCTATGAGACGGATTGGTCAAACAGAGATGAAAGTCGGCCATAATGATCCGGGAGTCCCGTGTGGAAGGGCTCTCGCTCAATTGATCAAAGGTATGCCGGGGATAACAGGCTGATGACTCAAGAGCTCTTATTGACGGAGTTGTTTGGCACCTCGATATTGACTCATAACATCCTTGGGTTGAAGAAGGTCCCAAGGGTTCGGTTGTTCACCGATTCAAGTGGTACGTGAGTGTGGTTTAGAACATCGTGAGACAGTTTGGTTCCTATCTACCGTTGGTGTTAAAGGAAGAATTGTGAGGAGCCAACCCTAGTACGAGAGGACTGGGTTGGGCTAACCTATGGTGTACCAGTTGTTATGCCAATAGCAGCGCCGAGCAACTAAGTTGGTATGGAAGAACTGCTGCGCCACAGGAAATCCTTCTCTATACAAGTTCTCGGACGAGGTTTTAGAATAGAAATTCGATAGGCGAGAGGTGTAATCACCGCGAGGTGTGAAGCGATCTCGTACTAAACGAAGCGACATTCACTTTCCATAACACAAATGAAAGAAAGTCAACCTATTCCTAAAATTGCGATCAGTCTCGCTATCTCTTTAGTTGCCGCCCTCTACTTTCTCATTCGCAATTACTACCTCAAGAAAGTCGCCCCTATCTCTAAAGGGGATTATGCACTCCACGATTTGCTTATGTTATGGGGTCTCGAAGACTGAATTTAGCTGCCAACCCTAGTCAGCAAGCTGAAAAACTTTCTCAAGTACATGGAGAGCGGGGATTCTTTAACCTGGCAAAATATAGATAAAGAAATGAAAAAATGGGGGGGTCGTGGTCTATGCTGAATTTTTTTTCTTAGATAGAATGAATGGAAAAGGGGTGCTTGTGTTGTGGTTTTCGTAGTTGCAAGAATTTTTTTTTTTCGAGAAAAGNGGGTGCTTGTGTTGTGGTTTGTGTAGTTGCAAGAATTGTTTTTTTTCCGAGAAAAGGTCCCTTCCTTCAATATCATGATTGGGTCGACCAGGCCAGATCATGAGTGAATAGAAAAATAAAATGTACATAGTAGTTCCAGCTGAAATACTTGGAATAGTTCTACCACTTCTACTAGGAGTAGCCTTTTTAGTGCTAGCTGAACGTAAAGTAATGGATTTTGTGCAACGTCAAAAGGGTCTGGATGTAGTGGGATCGTTTGGATTGTTACAACCTCTAGCAGGTGGTTTGCAATTGATTCTAAAAGAACCTATTTCACTAAGTAGTACCTTTTGATTATGGTATTGTATTGTCAGATCCGAACATAGGGCTACTTTATTTGTTTGCCATATATTCGCTAGGTGTTTATGGAATTATTATACCAGGCTGGTCTAGTAATTAGGGGCGGCTGTTCGGTTGCCTATGATACTAGGACCCAATAGGTTCAAAATGGGTTTCTGCCCCAGGTGTTGAAGGATCTGCTCTACAAAAAGTGTGGGCTTACAGGGCTAGGGCTCATAAACGCTTTCTTTCATTTATCAATAGGGCCCTACCCTGACCGTTCACTTTTCTGGGCCGGGATCGATAAGTGGAAGTCATAAAAAAGAAATCTTTCTCTTCACACCTCAGATCAAGAGGAAGGGTTGCTTGTCAAGCTGTCCTATATGTAATAATAAGAAATTTCTTTCTATTTTATATTATTATGTAATTATAAGAAAAATGGAAAGATTCGCTTTCTTTTAATCGACTCCTTCTTCTTTGTCAATGCTACTAAGGACATATAGGTTTTCCTACTTTACTTATTAAAGATAATGAGAATGGGTTATTCAAACAAAAAGGAAAAGGTCCTACTTAGTTGACTGATAATGACAAAGGCTTGAGAAACTAAGTAGGGCCTGAGGCCCCCTACGAATCCTTAATCTGAGGAGCATGTCATAATAAAAGGTTGGCCCTCTATGCATTTCATTGTTTTCTTAAGGGAAAAAAGTACCCCCATCATAGTGAACCTCTCCTTGTGATCGGGATGAGTTAGATGCCTCCCAGCCGGAGGGCGGATCAAATTGGAGTTTCCTTAGGTAGCCACCGACCTACAGTTGTCCTTAAACTTCCGTGCTTGGTGGAGAAGAAGAGAACAAACGTACGCTTGCTTATTGTCTTGTTCTCTGTCGCGAATTGGCATCGCTCGCCAGCTAGGTCAGATTGGAGCAAGATTGTATGAGAACATATTCCCCATATTCGGGGACAAGGGGCGGAATGACCTCTCGATCTACTTACTGCAGCCCAGGAAGAAAAATGCCGTCTAGGTGTTCCCTGTTGCTTCGATGTCCCCTACACCTAGGACGTTGTCTAGGACAAGAGCCATAGTTAGTTCTGTTTCCATTTGGTTGTTTCTTTCTCATTATTGATACCGGCAAGACCCAGCTAGATGATGTCTGGTGGTTGGTAGTGAGAGGACTTTCAGTACCTGCATACTCAAAAGAGGGCGCTGGTTATAAAACAATCATTTGATTTTCTTTCTTGCTCTCCCTTAGTAGAGAGAAAGGAGTCTATTTATCTTCCTAGCTTTGGTAGATTTCCCCTAATGCAATCCACAGAAATTCCATGAATCCCTTGGTGGATAAGTCCGATGACTCAGCAGCAGTGCGAAATTAAGTTTCTTGTCTGGTGGATCTGATCTATAGTTGGGGGCAATACATACCAAAAGGTTCGAAGAAGGAGGGCGCATAATAGTATATAACCAACCTATCCTTCTGTATAACCTATTCACATTAGTGAAGCAGTTGGATACATAAGGGAAGTGAACGTTTGTGAGACCTTAGTCGGGATGCATAGGTGAGTCAACCTACAAGAACGGAAGAGCATGGTACCTCTACCCCTATCTAAGTAAAGGTAAGATTCTTAGCCCTGTAGATGACTCTACCTAAAATACAACAGGGACAGCCGTTTTTGGCTGCTCGTTTTGTATCTTGAAGAAAAAGTAGGCTTAAGTAATGTAATAGGGGTCAGGTCAATAATAGCTATGTTATTGCCCTACTAATTTAAGGCCTCAGCCCGATCCCGAATGCACATTTTTTCGGGTTCATCTTCAATTGATGTTTTCTTAACCTTTGGAAGACCTTGCGTAAATTTTCGATGTGGTAGGTTCTTTGTTTTGAAAAGATTACCAAATCGTCCACGTAGACTCGTATATGTTATGTAGGAGGTCACTGATAATTTGTGTCTTCGCTCTTTGATATGTTACACTTTCTTTTTCTTTTTGTTGGGCATATCGTAGTAAGGAAAGGAAGTGACGGTACCCATTCGAATCGAATAGCTGAAACTACTATAACTCCTATTTTTCTGCTTTAAGAGAAGCCTTCTAACGCATTTTAAAGCATTGAAGAGAGAGATAGGACATTCTAAAGATAGTTGTTGAGGAAGCATCTGATTTTTAACTACGAGACTATTTTCAAGCTAACTGAATGCCTATCTGTTGCTAGTTCTGTTCCACTAGCTGCTCTTACTGCTCTCGTTGCCGGTGTGACAGTCTGAGTAGACGGTGCTCTCTTTCCTATTGTTTTTGGGGTTCATAACTGGTGTTATTGAATCTGCAGTTAAGGGAATATCACTAGTTCTTGGAATAAGAGCTCTGGGACTTCATGGTTTTGATGGAGGTTTAACCTAGCCCTAAGACTTTCCGGAATAGAATGCTTCTTTGACAGAGCTTCAAGCAAGAAGGAGGAAGTCCTTCTTTTCGCCAATGGATCACTTAGTCGGAATAAGCGGGCTTAGGTTGATGCGGAATAAGCCATTTCCCCTTGTTTCCATGGAAATGTGTCGAAGGAATAGGCACATTTAGAGATGTGGGAATTGAAGGAATAAAATTCCCCGTTGGAATGGGCAGGGACAATAAATCATTGGCTTAATTTCCTGGGGGACTCTAATGTCACATTTAGATTGTTCTTATTAAAGTAATGAGCCGAATAGACAAATGGTTTACATGACCTCTTGCTTTGGACAAGATTCCATAGTATAAGAAGAAGGCCTTGGTTTGTAAATATGACTTTCCCACTATCCTTTGTGAGGGTGGTTTGTGTATATGAATTAATAGTCAAAGTATAAGGAAGATGGCATAGAACATAGAATGAGATTGATGCTTCGAATGCCTAGTTTTCCGGGGTTGTGATAGAAGGAGCTGTGGCACTTTCGGAAGGGGGAATCAGACTAGGTGTTCACTGTTCTAGAAGAGGAGCGTTACTGGCACGTTGAACTATGTATGTCAATGGTGAAAGATAGACCTAAAGTGAGGGCCCAGGAGATAGTATTTCTCAACTGTTGATCGACGTGACAATCATACCTACTTGACAAAGCCTTTTTCATTCAGTCTCCCAATAAACGAAAAAGGATTTCTGGTGACACAAAAGTTGTGCTCGATTCTCTCTTTCCTATTCCACTACGCTAAGTGGTCTTTCCCTTTCTTGCTAGATGACTACTATGGAAAACGATGACGACTACTCCCAGTCTCTAGTCAATCCATACTGATGCTAGAAGAGCTATTCCCGCCGCCCACCCAAAAGAAACGAGGAAGACTAACCTCCATCCCGCTCGAACCTTTGTTGCCTGAGTTATATAGCTGACTGCGAGAAGGAAGGTTCAAGCTATGGCTTCCCTATGGGATTCTCATTTGAAACCTTTGTCCGGTCAATGCGAGAAAGAGAGAAGTGATGTAAACATAAGAATTGAAGGTTTACTTGTCAGCTGTCGGGCTAATGAGGCTCTTCTAGCTTTCCATACATGGCAAGGGAAAGATCAAAGGCAAGGTGGGAAATGCATCGCACGAACTATCTGATCAAGTTTTCTTTTTTCCTATCACAGGCAGCCGGCAAAGCTGTGTTTGATCGTCGCGTACATATTCCGTTACAGCTTCGTTTATGTGCCAAATCAATTGACAGTGAAGTAGATAAGGAAGAGTTTTGATCATCGTGTGGGTAGTCTCTATTAGGGTTTCCATTTCATGTGCACTAAAAAGGAAGGAAGACTGGTGCGACTATAGTAATGCCAAGCATACGAGCAAAGGACTCTACCTACCCCATACTGATGAATGAAAGAAGCTCATCGCGGATGATAGGACAAGCGATAGCGGTTCCATTCTTGCTATTCTTGTTCCATACCATAAACAGACACCTTTGATTCATCGACATTGGCCCTAGAGGCTCTACCTCGACCCACAGCCCTTTATGGAGTTAACGGACCAAGAGAAAAAAATTCCCCGATATAATAAAGAAAGTAAGAAGGGTTCCAAACCATTGAAACAGAAAGCACTAAAGACTGTTACGACGTGGCAGAAATGATCACCGTCAAGCACAAGATTCAAAGTTGGAATCTTCTTACTCTTGTTAGTTGGGACAAATCATCCTATCTTGTTGATTCTCCTTTCCCACCCCCCCGAGATCTCGCTTTCAGGGTGGATACGCAAGAAATTCATTATGAAAATTGACATGACAAAATCCCTGAAGAGTATGATATGCCCGGCCTTACTTCTCTTGATTCCCATCCACCTCCCGTAGAGGCGGGTCAATATCTATATCTATACCAGAGATTGCTTTTAGCTTTATCTTTTCAGAGATAATAGAATTCCTTCTGTACTTACAAGAATGCTACTTAGGGAGAAAAATCTATTGACTCAGGAGCACCTGAATCTCTTCTTTCTATGTCACACATCCGCCTATGTTAAAGCATCCGCCCATTCCTCACTGAAAGGAAATACTACTCAGGGATCAAAAAAGAAAGTTGGTGCCTCGTCAGAAAGACTTGGTTTGTAGAGTAGAGGGCTTTCCCCAAGATATTGATTTTAAGCTCCTACGGGTGACTTTTTTTCTTACGACACGACATGGTAATTGATCGAGTGTGTTTTACTTTCTCCTACTCCCACTTCGGGAAGGGAAATGCTAAAGGGCGGGCATTCTCGACTGAAAGGAGAGGAAAGCTTCTTCACTTTCGACACGGGCGCGGACTCCGCGATCTCTGGGTCGCCGAGGTTCCTTTTCTTTTGCCTCTTAAGATTCACTATCTTTATGAATTGATCCTTCGTGTATCAGCCCCATACTTTTTGATCTCCCTTTAATCTGACGTAAGAAAGTGACACATGCTTGGCCAGATGTTTTCAAACTTGACGGTCAAGTTCCCTGCTACTTCCTTAAATATGCCTTGGATGAGCCTAACAGCCATGTACCTGGAAGCACTTTTGTTTTCAACTACCAGATGGTAAAGGAAGGTGTTGGGAGATGACCTCCCGCCGCGATAATATGAGCCTTCCCTTTCCTTGATGTTACATAGGATGCGCAATGGGGGGTAGTACGAGGTGACTGATAGCATTACATTATAAGAATAGAAAGAGATGATAAAAAGAACGATCATGGAGACTTGGGGATCTAGAGAAGGTCTTTCTTGTATATCCCTTGTGTCGAGAGAAACTTTCTCGAATATCAATGTAGGGAGATGCGAGGAGAGGACTTCCAGGGCTCGATCTATGGCTGCGTCCCGTGGTTTGGTAGAATAGACACTTCCAAGTATAGTCTACACACACAAACCCAATCTCATTTTCTTAGGGTTATGGTGGCACTATGTTTAAATTGACTTCCCCTCCCCTTCAACATGCCCCAACTCCCTTTATATATTATCAAATAGAAGAGTTAAATATAAGAAATGCAGTAATCCTACCTATTGTGAGAGGAATCTTCCACTTTGTAATTGAAGGGTTCCAAACCTCGCTTCGTCGCTCAGTCCCTTGCTTCTTTCCTCCTCTTTTTTCTTTTCGGCTCTTTATATCAATGTGATTTAATTTCAGGTGCATATTTCAATTACATCTTCCATGATTATTAGATCCAGAGGTAGCACCGGTCCATCAATAGTAGCATCCCTTCCTCTCGCACCTGGTCCAGCATCTTTTAGGTCGATATCCAGTAGCTCCAGTAGCAGCAGAGGGAGAAGATCGATAGTAAAAGGTAACAAACTAGAGAATCAGAGAGAGATCAGAAGCAAAACTTGGCAAGGCAAGGAGAAGGCAAAACCCAGGTTCTATAGTAAACTAGGTGTAGACTCTCTACCCGTGCGCGTGCCTATTTCGCTTTAAGAGGTATCAGAGCAGAGTTTTGGGTAAAATCTTTTCGATTTATGCTAATTCTATTCTTGTTGTACCATGTACATGATGATAGTAGTGTAGTGTTGTCAACGACAGCTGTTGTTAAGGAAACACTCAAAGATTGAGTGACCCAACTTGATGGCAAGGTCGACCATTTGGATGGACAAGTGTAGACTATGGCAGAGAGGCAGGGGAATCCAGAATCATTGGTCACCAAATGCTCGCTAATAAGTACCGCATCTTCCTAGTGAAGTAGAGCCGTCTTCATGGGGTCTCAACAATCCCGGTGGCGATGTCCAAAAAGTGACAGACCGGGTCAAATTAAGGAGCTTGATATGGAGAAAGGTTTCTGGTTAGTGAACTGAATGTCTCACCTGGCGACTCCAGACTTGAGTCCCGGAACCACAAGCATTCAACGGGATTCGAAATTCCAAGGCTCGAAGACCTCTGGGACATGGAACAGTACTTTAAGGCTGTTCGTGCCCCTTTTGACGACCATGGCACAATAGTAACAATTTATCTCTCTAGGGATGCGAAAAATATTTGAAACGACTTTCGAACCATCATACGGATTTCGACACAACTACCGTAAGAACAGAATGGAAGGGAAAAAAATGATTCTATGCGTAGACATGAAAGCTCTATCAATAGAAAGATTCTACCTTCTTTTTATTTAGAGAGGAATGACTCCCTCGTCTGAGAACCGCCATCCACATACTATTCCTCCCTACTAAAAAGAGCGATTGAGAATCTCAAGAACCTAAACAAAAATGCAGAAGTGAGCGTACCCTAAGGCTCTCCTCTCTCCCCCTTTTTTAGCCAACACCATCAACCCTATTTTTCACTGGGTCAAAGCCTAAAATCTGATGAATAAAAGGAAATGAGATCAGAAAGATAGGCGAACGACTTGACTATAGTATAGGTCGGATATTTTCGTGAGCAGTAAGTAGCATATCTCCCCTTATTTTGGGAAATCCGGTGGCTGCGTGTGAATTCTTTCAAGGCAAAGGGCGGCCTGATTCGACATTCTTGTTTACTCTGATCCGGTCGAGGTGGTTTTCGTTTACCAGCACGTAGGTGTTCTAAATTCCTATGACCGAGTCTTTCTGGCCCCTGTGAACATCTTTTCTTAATGTATTAAAGAGGGCCTCTCTAACCGGTGAAAAGTGGTGGGTGTCCACTAACGGCCATTCCTGGCTCNTGTAGGTGTTCTAAATTCTTATGACCGAGTCTTTCTGGCCCATGTGAGCATCTTTTCTTAATGTATTAAAGAGGGACTCTCTAGCCGGCGAAAAGTGGTCGGTGTCCACTACGATTCGTGGCTCAGCTCCGATAACGCAATTCCGAGAGTAGTTGGTAGTTGGGAACTGGATCCCTTCGGACATGGAGAATGTGTGACGCTGTGTCGGGGTTTGGTGAACCAACTGGTTGCTCCTCTAGTTGAAGTATATGGCCCCTTTTTCGTTGCCTAGGTTACACCTTTGGAATACCCCATAAGGGAATTTTTTCTACTCCCCCCCAATCTTTACTTTACGCCACGCCGACACCCCTTTCATCATAAGGCGTGGAATTAGACCAAGGGGAATCTCTATAGGAAATAGTCCCTTATATTTCACACATAGGAGATCGAGACACAACCCTAGGACTATGGGGAAAGATGTAGATCAATCGCCCTAGATGGACAACTACATAGAGGATCTCTACTAGTCTATATATTCTTTGATTTCGTTCCCCCCATAAGAAAAATATTACAACCTATGAAGTCTGCAAGTATCACATCTAAGTAATACTTGGTCCGATAGTTTACGATATAAATAGATAGATAAATATTTCTAAAGAACATTCTATGAAAATATATTAATAGATATCGGTAGTTGTCCGATCGTACCCAAACAATAATATTCCAAAGGGAAATGCACCTAAGATCAAATATTTTGAGCTGGCTTCCATAGAAAATTCAGACTTTCTTTTTTATGCCGCGATCACATAAAAACATAAACTTTGAGTCTTAATAGCTAAATACATGGCAATTGAATCATAAGCTGAGATCATAAAGATCATACCGCGAGTAGGAAATGGAATTAATACAATAGATTCAAAATCATCAAGCCTTTCTTCTTCGAAAGAATTGAAACACATCGAAATGGTACCAGTCGCACTTAATAATAGAAGGATTTGGCAAAAATATGTAAAATTGTCCCTCCTAAAAAGATTATTCGAGAATAATTGGGCAATAGTTAGGAGAGGTGCGCCAGCGGCAAGCAGAAGCAAGGTTATTAGATACCTCAGGAAACCCCGACCAGAACCACACGTGCAAGTTTCCCTGTATGTGGCTCATCCATGATAACTTCTTCGGATTTGCGTGAACTAGTAGACCGATCACTAAGTGAGGATTCTCCCTCCAGCATGAGCGAACCCTTTCAGAACTGGTTAAGAATGGGTGGAACTATCCTAGCCCAGATCTAGCCAGGTTCTATTGATCATGTCCCCATCCCAATATTTGCACCTTGTCTTGGGGAGTTTTTGGCTTTATGATAGAAAGCTTGCCGGAGAAAGCCAGGTGCTGTAGGTAAGCTTTATTTGTCCCGGAGCATTGATTTCCCAAATCGAATAGGCTAGCTTTATCTCTCAATTACCTATCCTGTGCTCGAGAAGGTCCCTCAGTTCCTCGGCAACACCTCGAGGTGCATTTAGTTGTCTTACATGAGATGATGGCTATTCCCCACTCCATGGCATGACACCTTTCTCTCATCCATTCCGCCCGTCTAGACGCGACGCCCTTTCTCATTATCATCTACCGCCCTTTATTTCCTCCCGGCTATTCACGCATAAAGATCATCGTATGTAAGCTGGACTTCGGTTGCCGGTGCTATAAAAGGTAGAAGTACATTATGGCAGGATCAGTCACCCGGGAAAACAACCCTCCTCTAAGAAGAATTGTTCTATGCCCCCCGATCCCTATAGAGCGAAAGAGCTGCCTGGTTATTGCTAGGTTGCAGCACGTACGGTCGTTAACTCCTCGCTCCGCTGCCGCTATTTCTAGGACCGACAGATGCCTCACCTGCACAGGTACCTACGTAGTGTAGTCTCGATCGCACATTAAACATAGCGTTCAAACTCATATGCCTTCCAGAACCAGGGGTATTCGAGCCTGCTGCGTACGATTATCCAGCATTGCGGTGGCAAAAGGATTAGACGTCCCCCCATGCTACAGTTCCCTACAGTCCAAACCCGGTGCCGCTTTAGGTTAGGGAGCTGGAAGATAATAGCTCCTCCACATCCCAAAGCGTGCTACCCTCCTAGGCGTGCAACACTAAGTAATCCAAGCCAACCCACATTACTAACTAACGGTGGATAATCATATTTCTTAGAGGTACTAAATACAACTCCACGAATGAGCAAAATGAAGGTTGCATTAATGATAAAGATCTATGGAGAAACCTCTAAAAAGGATTAAACATGTGGGAGGATCCAAACAAATTATGCTTTCATTTCCCTCGTATGGAGCACTGAGTTACTTACGTTACGGTATTCAGCAGGCAGGCTCTACTCTAGGCGGCTAGGAAGCCTCGCTAAACCAGCAGCCAGACCAAGAATGAATGTGTAATGATGGTGATTCCACACCAGGCTCAATAAATAATTGAATAAGGGGAGGTCAAATTCCAAACCTTTTCTCTCGAGTATACCCATTACCAAAAAATATACATCACTTTGGGACACATGCACATAGCCGCCGCGCGTGGCTAAAGGTCAACCAAAACAAGAGCTCAAACTCTTTTTTTTAGTTCCAATGAGAAGTATTTTCTTATAAAAGACACCACTCTACGAGGGAAGATGCAGATAAAAGGCCAATAACCTGATGTCAACTTCTACAGCATAAGCTTTAGATCTATCAACGAATAATAAATATTTCATAAGAAAATAATTTTTTTTTAAATCTCAGAGAAAGGTATAGGTGAAATTTGAAACAGTCATTTCAATCTTTTTCTTCCAATTCTAAGAAAGCAAAATCCCGAAAAATCCGTCAATAAATGATGAACTCCATTATATCGATGATAGGATAGGGCTAAGGCAGTAATCTCGATGGAGATTAGGATGAGCTTTGATGAATAAAAAAAGAATTGGAAGTAATTCTCATAGGTGAAGCAAATCAAACCAATTTTCAGACAAAGAAGATAAAAAAAGAAAAGTATAGTGGTTAGGAAAGCTCCGGAGATTCTATGGGAAATTGAAAACGTCGAAGTAAGTTGTGGCTTATAAATAGGAAGATGAGAAGATAAGGGGCGAAGGATATTCATGATATTCGGAAAGATCTATGTTCATTCGCTCTGCTCGCAGGATAAGGGGCGAAGGATATTCATGATATGTGCCTTCCTTCTTCGAAGCTTTTGATATGTATTGCCCCCTAACTATAGATAAGATCCACCAGACAAAAAACTCAATTTCGCACTGCTGCTGAGTCGTCGGACTTATCCACCAATGAATTCATGGAATTTTTGTGGATTGCGTTGGGGGAAATATACCAAAGCTAGGCAGATAGATAGACTCCTTTCCCGTTGCTAAGGGAGAGCAAGAAAGAAAATCAAATAATTATTTTTTAACCAACGCCCTCTTTTGGGTATGCAGGTACTAAGAGTCTTCTCACTACCAACCATCAGACATCATCTGGTTGGGTCTTGGAATAGACAACGTGCTAGGCATAGGGGGGATCAGAGCAATAGGGAACGCCTAGATGATGTTTTTCTTCCTTGACCGCAGTAAGAAGATTGAGGGTTTAGGGTTTAGGGCTTAGGACTTAGGGCTTAAGGCTTAGGGTTTTAGGATTTTAGGGTTTAGGGTTTAGGGCTTAGGGGTTGGGGTTTTGGGGTTTGGGGTTTCGGGTTTCGGGTTTGGGGTTTAGGGTTTAGGGTTTAGGGTTTTAGGGTTTAGGGTTTAGGGTTTTAGGGTTATAGGGTTTTTTAGTAAGTTAGGGTTTTGGGTTTCGGGTTTCGGGTTTAGGGTTTTAGGGTTTTAGGGTTTAGGGTTTAGGGTTTTAGGGTTTAGGGCTTTAGGGTTTTAGGTTTTAGGTTTTAGGTTTTAGGGTTTTAGGGTTTTAGGTTTTAGGGTTTAGGGTTTAGGGTTTCGGGTTTCGGGTTTAGGATTTCGGGTTTCGGTTTCGGGTTTCGGGTTTTTTAGGGTTTAGGGTTTTTAGGGTTTAGGGTTTAGGGTTTAGGGTATTAGGGTTTTAGGGTTTGGGGTTTGGGGTTTT
>AWOL01S0001654.1:0-14139 GCA_000715115.1 Nicotiana otophora
CCGGAGTCTGTACACCCCCAGTGAGTGCGGGTACCCATTGAGAGTGAGTGATGAGGGCTGGGAACCCAGTGAGTGATTGCTGTCCTGAGAGGTTGCACTTGATTTCCATTTGTTGTTGCACTTAGTTGTTATCTGTCATTGTTGTGAAATCTCTGAAAGATTTTTATATACGGATTACATGAACAGGAACTATATAAAATTTGATTTGACATTAAACTGCCAGATTTGAAAACATGTCTATTCTTTGCTGGAATTACTGAATATGAACTGTAGCTGTGTAGCTCGTCACTATCTTCAGTTCTTTATTTATTATTGTTACTTACTGAGTTGGTTGAACTCATACTACACCCAGCACTTCGTGTGCAGATCCAGGTATTACCGGACATAGAAGGTGTTGATTCTGTCACTCAGCTGATTTTTCGGAGATTATGAGGTAGCTGCCGTATTTCGCAGACCTTGCCTCTCCTTCCCTATCTCCTTATTTACTGTATTTGGTCTCAGACTGTTACAGACCGTATTTTTCAGACTTGTATTCATAATTAGATGCTCATCTACTCAGTGACACCAGGTTTTAGGAGTGTTTGTATTGGAAATTGTGAGGCCTTTTATTAGACTCAAATTATTATATTTTTTTTAAAACTTAAAGAAAATTGGGGGTTATTGATATTATCGACTTGCCTAGTTTCGAGATAGGCGCCATCACGATAGGTCAGATTTTGAGTCGTGACACCATCACTTCTCACTCCAAAATAGAGAACCATTCTTCCTCAATCTCAATTCCTCTCATTTCTTTGAAAAAGTAACGGGCATCGACTCTCTGATTAGTGCTTCTCTTACATTAAAACTTAATTTTTATTTATAAATTGTAAGAGCATGGAGAATTGGGGATGGATTTTATATGATTTTATTTAGGTATAAAAGTTTTGGTTCAAGAATCCCCAAGGCATTCTTGGTAAACCCCAAATCTATTATCCAAATGATTTTGTTTAGGTTGAGCTTCTCTGAAATTTAATGGTCTCTTACTTTTGTTGTTAAACTTTAAGACTGACTTCTCTTTCTGTTGAAAATTTGTCAGGTTCTTGTAGAATTGTAGCATTAGTATTCAATAAGTTTCCAATTTTCATTTACCCACAATTTCTATATTCTGTTTGTCAGATTTTTGTAGAGTTTAAGTTTACCATTCTTGCTATACAAAAAGAAATAAATTAAGGAGTGCGATTTCTTTATTGATATTGTATTTGTTTGTATTCTTGATAGACTCTTAAATTTATTGAAGTCATTTTTTATAGGAAGTTCTTGTTCTTGTGAATTGAGATGGACATATTTTTGACGAAATTTAATTCTTCTCAACCAATTTCTAGTCTTAGAAACAATTCCTCTCATCTTATAGATGAGTTTGATGAAAAATTACTCAATCCCGACTCTGGAGAGAGAGAGTACCCATTGATAAATATAGTCTTAGAATACGGGATGAAGTAAGAAGACACTACGTTCAAAATGGACCTTGCCAATTGATCATAAATTTCCTAAAACTTTATTCGGGAATAAAATGCGTCACTTTAGTCCGGGTTGGTTTAAAGGTTCATATTCTAGATGGTTGGAGTAAAGTGTGAAGAAAGATGCCGCATTTTGTTTATGTTGTTATTTATTCAAAAATGATTATGTTCATGGAAGCTTGAGTGACTCTTTCACAAAAACGGGCTTTAAGGCTTGGAATAAAGCTTTGGAAAGACTTGCTTCGGGCTTGAAGTTTGTATTTTGATGTAAATTGTGTCTTCTTTAGTTTTCTTTTTTGGACAACAGTAGATATTACTATTAGTATGCCAGGAATTGCTATTAAGACCACTAAGCTTGTTTTATATTTTAAAGTTTATTCCAGTTTAGTCCATGTGTGCGCAAGGATGTGTAGGAAGTTGTTTATTTTCTTGGAATGCTTATTTTAAAATTTGTTTTCGCAGATCAATTGGGGAGTCTGATGAAATCGAAGTTTGTGTTCGCGGGTCAATGGGGTAGTCTGATGAAATCAAAGCGTAAGCTCTTCTTACTTTATTTTAGTTTTTTGCTTAACAAGTTTATATTATATAGTGGATTGTACTGCTTATTTACTGGTCTATCATAGAGTTTATATATTTTTTTTTATTGGCTTTGGGTAATTCACTCTAATGACAATGGTGCCCCTGTTATACTCAAATCCTGGATCCGCCTCTGTTCGGAATCTTTAATTTGTTGCTACACTTTTTAAAGAAAGACCAGGGATATATTACTTAAATTTATTACTAAACTATTTGTAGAAATAACGAAGGTTACATTATTAGGTATTTCAAAGTATTGATTTTGACCTAATAGAATAAGTTCTACAGGGTACAATTCATACTTTGAAACAAAATTAAAGTGCGTAGCCAGCGTCTGGACATAGTTTATTGAAACTTGAAAAAAACATTAAGTTGTGTTGGAAAAAATAATTGAAAGTTGAAATTATATTTGGATATTAATTGTACGTTAAAAATATTGAAGTTTAGTGAGTAGAAGAAAAATGTTATCCAAAAACCAGCCCAAACAAGTTTTTGTAACTTGAAAAAAATATCAATTTGTTTTTCAAAACTGATCAATTCCATGAACAAACAATATTTCTTTTTTTAGGTAATCAAAATCTATGTCCAAACGGGAACTAAGTTGAAGGTGTCATTAGCAATTAAAGATGGTTAACAACTCTCTTAACAAGGACGAGAACATTCTCTTTCTTTCTTCTTCTTTTTTTCCGGAAGGATCATACTTATGAATTATTAGGTTTGGTTGCCAGATAGAATAATAATTAAATATAGGATAAATACAATCTCATATTTTATCCCGAGATTATATTCTTATCCCGGTAATCAAACGACGCTGAGAGTTTTATCATGATCACTTTTATCATTCATGGGACAGTTTAGTGGTTAAGGGCCAAAATCACTGTCACGAGTTCGAAAACTACGTTCCTATTTACTAATCAAACAATTTACTTTTTTTTTTTTTGGTTGTTTGATATTTTATTGGACTCCACTGCATATTCAGGACTCGAACATGAAATTTTTAATTAAAGATAAAAGATAACTTATAAGTCCAACATAAACCTAGTTGATATAATTGATGTGAACGTTTACCAATTAGTATATAAGAACGATCAATAAAGATAGTAGTTATATCTCTTTCCGCCCGACAACAACAACACTTCCTCGGATTTACGCAGCTAAGGAATCATCTTAATCATAAGTTAAGAGGATTTTAAGGTTGCTTAGTTGCATTATTATCTCACATTAATTTAGTAAAAGAAAGTATGTTTACTTTCGAATTTTTAAATCAATATTATTTATTTTAAAGGGATTTGAGTTGTTCCTTCAAGAATATTTTTTGTCACATATATAGTGGCCGATCTATATGGTCTTTTGTGGGTGCTCAAGCACACATTATCTTTGATCAGATTTAGTAAATTTGCATAGGATATAA
This sequence comes from Nicotiana otophora, assembly GCA_000715115.1. Lineage (NCBI taxonomy): Eukaryota > Viridiplantae > Streptophyta > Magnoliopsida > Solanales > Solanaceae > Nicotiana > Nicotiana otophora. The sequence goes on from AWOL01S0001654.1 coordinate 3,484, forward strand.
TAAAAGTATTTAGATAAATATTGAGTGAGCACCCACGACCAAACTTCTTTTTTCTCTTCTTTTGAAATTTCTATCGACAATCATCCATGATTTTAAAATTCTGGATCCACCACTGTGATATATATACTTCCGAAGTTTTGTGGTCTTAGTTCTGCATCACAATCAGAGGCGGGGTCAGAATTTGAATCTTATGGAATCAGAATTATAATCTTTTTAAATTATTGGATTCTAAACTAATAGCGTGTACAAATTCAATGAATTTCTTAAGACAAATATAGAATTTAAACGGAAGCAATAGGATTCAGCCAAATCGTCATTCCGCACTTTGGCTCCGGTCCCTAGCACAATAATATAATGACTGATGAGTACTCAATATTAATGATTACGATCGTGCACTTTATAATTAAGTTCATTAGACATTTCAGAGGATTTTAGTCGCTTTGAATCATTTTAAAAGACCCCAACTTTTTTCCCCATAGCAGCCATTGAAGAATGAAGACCACCACTATTACAACTAGATTATTAAAAAACCAGCACACCTGTATATACTGTGTGATTTAAATTATAACGGTTGATATATAATAGTACAAAAAAATTCTACTATCACTAATATTTAAATTTGATATTTTTTCGTTAGGAGAACTACTTTAGAGTTTGAACACATCAATAACTTGAACTTAGGAGTGTGATAGAATTTCACTTTCGAACTCATAATATTTAAATTCTAAAAATGTGTTTTGGTTCACTTTCAACCTATTTCATCCGTCCAAGTTTATTTGTGTATTATTTACTTGGCGCACTCCTTAAGAAAAAATAAGCAATATGGTAATTTTCCTATATCACCCTTATTTATTACAAATAAATATTTCTAACTATTATAAATATAAAATGTTGGAAAATGATAAGGGTAAAATATGTTTTAAAAAAAATAGTCCATTGGTTTTCCGAACTAGACAAGTAAAAGTTGACATATATTTTCAGTACAGTGAACAAGTAAATTTGGACAGATGAGTAGGTAAAAGCTATTAGCCTTAGTGCATATTCTTATGCCTACCCTAAGACAATATTTAGGACATTGTTATTTATTTTTGCGCTAAGGAATTTGATCTTATAAAACCTGTAGAGTATTCTGATAAATTGCAGTTTCGGTGTAAGTAGGTAAAGTAAATGTCAATAGTTGCTGCATTTATTATAGAGGGGCCGCAATATAATAAATTGTCTTCATAACAACTGAGTACGATAAAATTAAATGTTTGTGACATCAATTTCTGGACCTTCTACTATATAACGCCATTATGGAATGGCAAGAAGATTGATGACAAACATTTGTCAACGAGTTTTAAAAAAAAGGCCTATTTTTGTGCAAATTTAATTTGTCACACCTCCTTTTCCGAAGATAGGGAGTTNGTAACAACTGAGTACGATAAAATTAAATGTTTGTGACATCAATTTCTGGACCTTCTGCTATATAACGCCATTATGGAATGGCAAGAAGATTGATGACAAACATTTGTCAACGAGTTTTAAAAAAAGGCCTATTTTTGTGCAAATTTAATTTGTCACACCTCCTTTTCCGAAGATAGGGAGTTTTTACAATTAAAGTGATATTTTTCGAAATGAGATTATTTATTTAATTAGAGTCGCTACTTGGAATAATTATTATGGTGTCCCAAGTCACCGGTTTATTTTAAAATCCCAAATCGAGGAAATTGACTCTATTTATTGTCCGCGAACTCAGAAGACCGGGTAAGAAATTCTGTTAACCCGGGAGAAAGTGTGAGACACTTCGAGTTTCGTAGTTTTAGCACGGTCGCTTAACAATTAATATTTGGCTTAATTATCTGAATTATTACATGTTTAAAACCTTTTATGTGTTAACGCTTTTAATTATTTTAAACAATTATGAAATTTATTTACACAAGTCATGATGTCGCGTACTTGTAGTTTTGTACACATCACAAATCACGCCACGTGAAACGTACCCGTGATTCACAACATGTTTATTTTAATTATTTGAAGTTCTGGTCAAGTCGCGTGAACGCGCACTTGAGTTTGGGGTTATGTATCATGACTATGCCACAAGAACCGTACTCATAGTCTCAATGATTTATTAATGAACGTGCTTAAAGCAAACTAAGAATGTTCAAGAGTTGATTAATGGCTAAATTTGAAATTTCATGTGAAGATCTAAAGATTGTGGATCTCCATCCATAAATACGTAAGAACTTTGAAATATTATGGATTTGTTTCAAAACACATACTAGACAAGGTTTGAAGAAATGGTGATGGTGAATTGAGAACGTATTTGTATAACTCAATGAATCCCTATAAATTGATTAGCAATGCCTGGTGCTTAAACTATATCTCTTATTAATTCTTATGTGAATTGTTGATGCTCAAAACTGGACCTTCATCAAGTCATAGGGGAAGGCGAGTGGGCTGAGGCCCAAGGCATAGCCTCTGAAATGAATCGATCTTTCATTAAGCCCAAGCAAGTCCTGTCTGGACCTCAAAATCGGTGGGGCATATAACTATAGAGTCCATTTGACTCTATCTTCAACTATATGCCCAAATACGTTTTGCAGGAATGGTCCACTCTTTCAATAAGCCAACAGATCTTGAAATTGTTGGGCTATACGACTATTGAGTTCAAATAACTCCAATTTCACACGGGGTCAGTTACATTTGCAACACATTGAGCCTAGCTTCTCTGTGACAAGATGGGTTGCTCTGATGGTAAGCAACCTTTACTTCCAACCAAAAGGTTGTGAGTTCGAGTCACCCCAAGAGCAAGGTGGAGAATTCTTGGAGGGAAGGATGCCGAGGGTCTATTGAAAACAGCCTCTCTACCTTATGGTAGGGATAAGGTCTGCGTACACACTACCCTCCCCAGACCCCACTAATGGAATTATACTGGGTTGTTGTTGTTGTTGTTGTTGAGCCTAGCTTCTCTAAATCAAATAAGGGTATGGGCCACTGGAAGTAGTCCCAACAGTATAATTCTGAACACGTTACAAACATAGTTGAAAACAAATACAAGAAAGTCTGGAAACTAAGCACTATAAATCTATGAAACTAAGCGTAAATGTGACATGAGCAAGTCAAATTTTATTCATGGAGAATTGCAGATGAATATTTACATACCTAGTAGCTAAAATAAAACAGCAGAATAGTGGCCAAATATAGGTCTGGATTGAAGAACATTTTAGCTACAACTAGCAGCAGCAAGCAAGAATTAGATGGCCAAATAAAGGCTGAAGAGAAAAGTGAAGGAATTCAGCGATAACTCGACAGCAGAGCAACTTCAATTAACAGATGAACCCCAGCTTGATCAACCCAGAAAATAAGAGATGAAGTTGTCACGACCCAAAATCCCACCACATGCGTCGTGATGGCACCTAGTCTCTAAGACTAGGTAAGCTGATTTCAATTACATTTTGAAGCCATTTTCTTTAAGTAATCTAAACTAACAGCTAAAATAATTACGATATACAACCTCCCAAGACTGGTAGTACTGAGTCACGAACTCTAACTGAATATATGGAATGATCACGAGGACCGAATATATAATACTGTTTAATTATAAATTAACAATATAATAAAATGAAAAGACTCCAAGGGACTGCGACGACCAAGCAGCTATACCTTGAATCCTTACGATCCCGCTTTAACTCTGCTCAAGTTCGATATCTCCAATACCCGGCTCTGCACAAAAATATACAGAAATATAGTATGAGTATACCACGTATACACGGTCAGTACCCAGTAAGTATCAAGACTAACCTCAATGGAGTAGAGATGAGGTACAGTCAAGACATTTACTAGTCTAATAACCTGTGTAATATAATATACAAAATAATAGAAAATAAATAATAATAATAATAATAATAATAATAATAATAATAATAATAATAATAATAATAAGGGCAGGATAAAAGAACCAGTTATATGCACAACAGACAACAAGTGCCATTAATATCACTCAACAATTTATAAACACAATTACACCCAATTAAATCAAGTCCTTCAAATAAATGTCTTTCATATTATTCTTCCAAATAACTCTCTTTAAAAATAATTTTCTCAAATAATTATTTTTCAAATATAATTCTTTCAATAAATCTTTTCAAATATAATTTCCTCAAATAAATATTTTTCAAATACAATTCTTTCATATAATACTTTCTAAGTAAATATCCTTCCAAATACATATTTTGAATATAATTCTTTCAATTAAAAAATCACCATGTGACACCTCATTTCATAATCATAAATATACGGGTCTCCGCCCATTTTCATATTTTTCTTAAATACGGGTCTCAGCCCATTTTTATATTTTTCTTAAACACGGGTCTCAGCCCATTTTCATATTTCCACGGCACCTCGTGCCCATAATTAAATCATCATATTTCCTCGGCACCTCGTGCCCTCATTTCATATGACAGTTGCACGGACAATTCACGTGCCAATTATCATTATCATTTCATCACAGCGCCTCGTGCCCGTATTTCATATCACAACTGCACGGACAATTCACGTGCCAAATATCCTCATTATTTACTCACTGTACCTCGTGCCTACATTTTATTTTATATTCCGCCTGGCAATAGCCACAGGCTCTCAATTTCAACATAAAACAGATTGAAATCAATTTACTAACAACAAGACCAATTGTACAAGGCATAAAAATAAATACAAGAAAAATCACAACATCACATAAAAATCATCAATACCACAACCCCACATCATCACATATCGTCCCTGACAATAGCCACCCTTATCGCTCATATTGCCACCCTTATCACTTCTATAGCCGCCCTTATCGCTCCGCCAGACAATATCAATAGCCACCCTTATCGCTCCGCCCAGACATTATTCCAACAAACACAACAACGGTGAAATGCCAGCCTTATACCCACATAATATCAATGGTGAAATGCCACCCTTATCTCCCCAAAACAATAACTCACACAACACAATAATTAAGGTGGAAAATTAACACGGCAACATAATAAAATCAATTCATATCACAATTTACCCAATGGCCACAACCAANCCATTTTTATATTTTTCTTAAATGCGGGTCTCGGCCCATTTTTATATTTTCACGGTACCTCGTGCCCTCATTTCATATCATAATTGCACGGACAATTCATGTGCCAATTATCATTATCATTTCATCATAACACCTTGTGCCCACATTTCATATCAGAACTGCAGTGACAATTCACGTGCCAAATATCCCCATTATTTACTCACGGCACCTTGTGTCTACATTTTATTTTATAATCCGTCTAGCAATAGCCACATGCTCTCAATTTCAACATAAAACGGATTGTTATCAATTTACTATCAACAAGACCAATTGCACAAGACATAAAAATAAACACAAGAAAATCACAACATCACATAAAAATCATCAACACCACAACCCCACATCATCACATATCGTCCCTGACAATAGCCACATTTATCGCTCCTATTGCCACCCTTATCATTCCTATAACCACCCTTATCGCTCCGCTCAGACAATATTAATAGCCACCCTTATCGCTCCGCCCATACAATATTCCAACAAACACAATAACAATGAAATGCCCCCCTTATACCCACATAATATCAACGGTTAAATGCCACCCTTATCTCCCCCAAATAATAACTCACACAACACAATAATTTACACAGGAAATTAACACGGCGACATAATAAAATCAATTCATATCACAATATGCCCAATGGTCACAACCAAATTCCAAAAATATAACAAAATCAATTAATTTCATAACAAATAGCCCAAGGCTCCACACAATGTATATCATACCCAAAAACAATCAATAGAGATAGAAATTACTCAACATAAAACAAAGCCTTCATTAATGCAAATTTAGATAATTATATTAACGCTTCTTCTTAAACTTGCTTAATTAATTATTTGCATAGGAAAAATTCAAAATAAAATTAAATTCCCAGAATTATCAAACCAACAAACTCACGGAATTACATAAATATTCAAATAACAATCACATCAAATTGTTANCAATTCATATTGGAATTAATTTCCAAGAAAAATTAAACCAACAATACTCACAAAATTTTATAAATATTTCAAGTAACTATCACATCAAATTATCATATAAAACCAAATTCAACAATAAGGATTTAGGCATGGCAAACAAATGATTTAATAATTTTCCATAATTTTTCAATTTACTACATAATAATGCCTAAGACTTTAATTCAATAAATATTTGCATGTATAAGCCCGAGTACGTACTCGTCACCTCGCGTACACGGCTTTTCACATTTTACAAATGGCACATAAGACTCAATGCCTAAGGGGTAATTCCCCCACTCGAGGTTAAGCAAGACACTTACCTTTTAGAAGTTAGGCCGATATTTCAAAATAGCCTTCTTGCTTGAATTGACCTCCGGATAGCTCAAATCTATCCAAATTAATTGTATAACTCCATTAAAATTCGTCGGAAACAATTCCGAATAATAATACGTCGACTTAAAAATTTATTTCAAAAGGTCAACAAAAGTCAACGCGGGACCCGCCCCTCAGAACCCGACAAAATTTTCATGAAATTCGAACACCCATTCCGATACGAGTTCAACCATACCAATTTTATTGAATTCCAATAACAACTCGACCTCCAAATCTTAAATTTTTATTTTTGGAAGTTTTACAAAAATATTGATTTCTTCCATTAAAATCTGAATTAAATGATGAATATAATTATATGTTCATGAAATATAAACACTTTAGGATATAGAACACTTACCCTAATCTATATGGTGAAAATCGCCTCAAAAATCGCTTCAATCCGAGCTCCATAGCTCCAAATATGTTAAAAATGACTGAAACCTCGAAATATAGCTACTACCCAGATATTTACTCTTCGCGATCGCGAAGCACAAAAATTATCAGCCCCAAAATTGCTCTTCGCGATCGCGGAAAACCAATCGCGATCGTGAAGAACAAACTCCCCCAACCCTTCCAAACAGCCTCTAGTATAATAACCATAACATTTTGTACAAAACTCCAAATTGAAAATGGTTTATCTTTCTGAAAACTAGACATCAAGAGCTATAACTTTCATTTGTTGCTTATCTCCCAATTCGTTATAGATTTCTAGATATAAGCTTCCAAAGTCAGTCCTGTGCAACAGAGATTTCCAAACTCTTTCGAGACAGCCTATAGTGTATCTACCATATCATTTTATACATAACTCCAAATGACAAATGGTTTACTTTTCTGAATACTAGACATCAAGGGCTACAACTTTTATTTTTGGATCATCTCCAAATTCCTTATAGATTGCGAGATATAAGCTTCCAAATTTGGGTCAGTTCGATCGCGAAAGAGCTTCCGCGATCGCAATTCACAAGGCCCCAAACTGCTGTTTGCTCTTCGCGATGCACACCTCTGTAGGCAGAAACCAGCAATTAAAAATGGCCTAGAAATGGTCCGAAACCATTCCGAAACTCACCCGAGCCCTCAGAACCTCAACCAAATATACCAACAAGTCCTAAAATATCATACAAACTTAGTCGAAGCCTCGAATCACATCAAATAACGCTAAAATCACGAATCACACCTCAATTCAAGCCTAATGAACTTTGAACTTTCAAATTCTATATCTTGTGCCGAAATATATCAACAATCCTGAATGATTTCAAATTTTGCACAAAAGTCATAAATAACATAACGAAGCTATTCCAATTTTCAGAATCGAATTCCGGCCTCGATATCAAAAAGTCACTCCCCGGTCAAACTTCCCAAAAAATCAACTTTCGGCATTTCAAGCCTAATTCCACTACGGACCTCCAAATAATTTTCCGGACACGCTCCTAAGTCCAAAATCACCATACGAAGCTATTGACATCATCAAAATTCCATTCCGAAGTTGTCTTCACACAGTTCCGACTACAGTAAAAATCCTAAGACCTAAGCTTCCGTTTTGGGGACCAAGTGTCCTAAATTACTCCAAATCATCCAGTAACTAAATTCAACCACGCACGCAAGTCAATACACATAATAAGAAGCTTCTCAGGGCCTTATGCCGCCAGACGGGGCTTAGATTCTTAAAACGACAAGTTGAGTCGTTATATTTTGTATATTACCCGCCCTAAATAAGGATTACTTACAAATTGTATACAATCCATTATTAGTGCCTTATATTAAAGGATTCAATTACGTCTTTTTTCTTTATTCTCTCCTTTCCTCTTTCCCATTCACTATTGAACTAGAGACGACTTGATATAATTGAGGGCCTAAAGCGTAATTACAATTAGAGGCCCAAATTTCGTAATCGATTTTTTAGTAATTAATTTTCAATTAATAATATAGCTAACCGTTTTAATCACTTTTGACTCATTAATATTATGTATTTTTATTTTAAAAAACTTATTTCCATTGAGGCAATTGTTATGCATTTGAAAATGAATCAAGTCTTTTTATATAATTAAGTATGTCGATTAGAGTATTATCTTTTATTTGTACTAATTCTCTTAATACGTTTAGCTCAAAATATAAGTCTAAGCCATCATAGGTTAATACAATGTTTTCCCCCTTCAAATTATCATCATTTAGCAATCTCTATTTTTTAAAATAATACTTATATGTTTTAGTGGTCAGAATGTAAAAAAAGCAAAATAAAGGTTGCATCAAGTTTAAGGAAATTATAAAGATATATTCACTTTATTAGAGAACTTTTTCATTCCTCAACAGTCACATCAACTTCAGAACAACAATATTTTACTATAAAATGCTCAAACATTTTTAAGAAAAAATTAACACTTAACTTATTCCTTTTAAAATCCCCTGGAAATTGGGGGCCTAAGGCATATGCCTTACTTGCAAAGCCTTTTGAGCATGCTATGTACTATTCAATTTCTAATATAAAGGAATACTCATTTAAAACTAATTTGTATATAATTGGTGTAATGACCCAACCGGTTATTTTAACTTTTAGAAACCCGTTCTCTAAAATAAAACTCCCCGAACATGCTTTAATTAATTTATGACTCGCGGGGATGGTTGGTTCGGAATTTAGAAGTGTGTGGATTGAAATCGGAACACTTGGTTCCTTAAGTTAGCTTCAAATGGACAAGTTTGACTTCATTCAACATTTTGAGAAAATGACCCCTGAATCGGGATTTGACGGTTTCAATAGGTTCGTATGATGATTTTGGACTTGGGCGTATGTCCGCCTCGATTTTTTGATAACCTGGGAGCGTTTTGAGGCTTAATAGTAAAAATCAACTATTTGAACGTTTAAAATTCTTTAAATTTGGTTTGGGGTAGGTTTTTGAGTAATTGAAGTCCGTTTGAAATTTCGAGATTGGGAACAGTTCCGTATAGTGACTTAAGACTTGCACGCAAAATTTCGTATCATTCCGAGTAATTTAGGTATATTTCGGCGCATTGGAAGTAATTTGAAGAACTTGAAATTCTTAAGTTTGAATCAATTTGGTTTAGGGTATGATTCTTAGATTTGATGTTGTTTTACGCGTTCCGAGAGTTCGAGCGAGTCCGTTTTATGATTTCAAACCTGTTGTTATGTTCGTGCGGGGTCCCGGGGATCCTGATTGTCAATCGGACGAGGCTCGGACCAAGTTGGAAGTTGGGAGCCAAAACTGAAGCTCCCAGCTACTGTCAGAATCGCCACCTGCTCTTGGCCAGTCGCAGGTGTGACATTTGCAAATGCGACAGAATCTCGCAGATGCAAAATTTATTCGCAGAAGCGCAAAAGGGAAGGGGAGGCCATCGCCGCAGATGCGGAATTTTGGCGCACCTGCGATCGCGCATGTGCGAAGCAGTGTGCGCAGATGCGAGTTTGGCCAAGGCTAGTGAGACTCGCACTTGCGAGGATTTTTCGCAGGTGCGGTACATTGTCCGCATGTGCGAAAATGATTGTTGGGCAGAATGTGTTAAAAATCGGGGCTCAGTCATTTTGAGCCCATTTTCTTCCATTCTTGGGCAATTTTGGAGCTTTTTGAGAGGAGATTTCAACTAACAACTTGGGAGTAGTTAATTCTACACCCTTTGAGTTAAATACATAGATTATGGGTAGATTATAACTAGTAAATCTTTGAAATCAAGGGTTTAGATGAAAAACCTAGATTTTTATAAAAATGAGATTTTAACCACGCAAATAGTTATGGAATTGGATAGAAATTATATATTTGAGTTTTTGAGATTATGGGTAACGTTTCCATCCAAACATTTTCGGAATTCGGGCACGTGGGCCCGGGGTGAATTTTAGGAATTTTACCATTTTGGATAGGGTAATTTATTTAATAGATGAATTTCGAATTATTGAACATATATTAATTATTTTATATAACTTTTGGATAGTTTTGGATTTTTCGGCATCGAATTGAGAATTTTACGCGATGCGATAATCGGAAAGTGGACTTTGAGACGAGGTAAGTCTCTTGTCTAATCTTGTGAGGAGGAAATTACCCCATAGGGATAAAAATGAATAATTGTTGCTAATTGCGGGGGCTACGTATGCACAAGGTGATGAGAGCCCGTACGTATTTACTATTAATGCTAAAGTCCGGGTAGATTAGGACTCAAAGCAGGAATTACTTGTGTAAATTATATTCTTTATTTAATTAATATTAATTGATATATATATATATATA